>JABWIB010002917.1:12063-25284 GCA_016617825.1 Platyplectrum ornatum | reverse complement strand
CTTCCACCACATGAGATTCCAAAAACCTGCCGATTTCAAGCCTGTATAGAGGTGCATCAAATCTGCAGAGACGGAGATCAGACCGAGGCTTGATACGCACGCCCGGAACACTACTCACTTCCTGGATACAACCCGCTGATACGGACACACGGGAAATCCGAAGGGGGACACTTCGCACCACCAGACAATAGCACCACAAGAAGAAGAACCATAAGACACTACCTAAAGTGGACAGTGTGAGTTTCATTGGAACTATTACTATTGTATAATATATGAGACTGTGTTAAAACTGGGATACTCTGGACTTTAGCCAAATACACACTGCTGCCTTTGTACTAAGGTGACGTTTTTCTGTGAACTATTACTATCTGGCTCACAAGGTGTAGTGATCCGTATTCTGTAGAGGCTGCTGAGATACAGAGACCTTTAGAGTACTGTAGATAGCTCCATATCTTTTCACCTGTTTGTTTGTAAATATCTTTAATAATAGGCTATTGGGGACCCCAATACATTGTACCAGGGTCCATCATCAAGTGTTCATTAGCCATTACCAAGTTATATGAATGATTTTTTAAAATAATGATTTATTAAACTTCGATTCAGTTTTTCTAAACTTTAATCAAATAATTAATTTACTTTGTTTCCAACGTATCTTCGGATGTCATGGAATTAAAGTTCAGAGACTCAAAGCATTTGAATGATTTCAAATGAATTAACATTGAAGCAAACATAATAAAGTGTTTTATATTATATTACACATTAACATAAATAATAAAAGATGAATCATCATTATTTCTTTCTTATGTTATTTATGTGTAAAAATAATTAACTAACTGTGATAATTACAGCTATGTTTTTCCATTTTGTTTTGGTAAGATCTACTGTTATTATTGCTATATAGTTACATATTACAGTCACTGTCCATCACACAAAAAGGTAATAAACTATTCCATGCGGAATATGGATGCGGTTTTCACTGCTGCCGCGAGTGTGACGAGTTTGGATCAAGATCCAAAAGGAAAGAACCTTAAACCCCCATTCTATCACTATAGCCTTAATCTTAAATGTCCCACAGCCTAAACATAACCTTCCTATTCCTATAGCCTAACCTTATCCCTGTGTCACAAAGCCTAACCCTAACCTTGTCCTTCTTACAGGCTATCCTTGCCCTTTCATCTCTTACAGCCTAACCCTTATCTCCCCTTTAGCCTGCTGCAGTCTCTCTCCATAACATATTTTGTGTTTCAATCAGAGGTCGAAGTAGAAATTTAAAAGTGGTGATCAGTGGAAGAATTGGCAGTATGGCATACCCCCATATACACCCCCTCTTCAAGCCTTGGTTTCAATCAAGGCATATGTAGTGCAGATGGCAAAAGCTGTCGCCTTCCATTGTGAGCGATTGGAAAATGCCCAAATGCCCGTTGTTATACTTCTGTGTCCTCTCTCTATGAAACAACCACCTTACCTGATACCTGATTACCACCTCTCCTTCCTGCTTCTGATCTGCAGGCTATCCTGATTCCTCATGTTTCAAGTGTTCTTACAAAGCCTACCTCCTGTTCAGACTGTCTGGTACCTACCTGCTCGCACACCTTCCTCATCACACTCCCCAAGATTCTTTCCTCTCTTTCTGCAGTCAACATCTACCCTCCAGCTTCAGCCCCATTACCCCATTTCACCTGGTTTTATTCCCTTTTAATTTTCCATTTCACGTAAAATTGTGTGGCGGGTCATCAATCCTCATGTCCTACTCTTGCCTCTCCTTTGCCCCAGTCTTCATCCCCATCTCTTTTATCTTTCCCTTATTGACTACTTATATACTGCTAATCTAATCTGCCTACTTCTCTTTGCTCCTCGTTCCCATCAGCCTTAGAGTTTACACCCCAGTATACCTAGTTTACCATTTATCAGACCCCTCATTTTCTATTTTTTTTTCTTTGGTTTGCTTTTAGGAATGTATATTACCCTGTTTGTAATTTGACTGTGAATCCTGTATGGCCTGGTTCATGGTGGGGTTAGAAACCTTAAGATAGGCGGTGGAAGTCCTTCCACATGTGTGGAAGCGGAGAGAATGGAAGCGTGTAGCCAGTGTGTGATATTTGAATATTTGAATATTTTGCAGGGAGATATTTAGATTTGTTTTCGATTCATCAGTAGTAGTTGGATTTATTAACATATTTGACTTTAATGCTTGACTGATTTTTTATCTTTGCATTGTTTCTTTGAATTCATAAGAATCCCCATTGTTACGTGAATATTTCATGATTAATTGCTTGAATAATTTTATTACATGGAGCATGTTAGTTCTCATTTACATAAATATATGTTTTGTATTATCAGTCTATGCCAATGGTTTTTGTTTTTTATATAAATGTTAATTAAAAGCTGTTCATTAATTTGTGAAACTAACCAGGCTTATATCGGACATCAATCTACAAATGTAGGAGATTAACAATGGACCCTATCCTGATGAAGTAAGATTTTTCCGTAGGTACGTGCAAGGGTGAAAGAGGGTCCCACAGCAAGGAAGCGGGGTTGGAGTGTGGAGCAATGCAGCGGAGGTTGGGCAGAGCGGCCTGGCTGCTTTAAAGGCAGTCAGACCACTTTAATTGGACTTATTCCGACAGGGCAATGTCTATGCTCCATCTCGATTATCCTGTTGGAAAAGATACTTCTCAATTCATGAAAACATCTTTCTACATAACCAATCTTTCCAAACACATACACCCAACATTTAGCTGAGGCCTTAAAGTCTAATTGCAATGCATTGTATTCCTACCTAAATTTGCCCCATCCGATGGATCCCAGAGAGTACAGAGTTGGGTAGAACGAATCAGAAGAATGGGAGAGGCTTTGCGGCTAGACATAGAGAGAAGTGGCTAATGAAGCCCAGCGGTCGGAGCAAGCGACATCTTTTGTAGAGGACACTGTTGAGCTGATGCCCTGGAGACCTATGGTGATCCACCGACCTGGAAGTAGAGGAGTGGGATGAGGCCCATCAGTATGACCTGGGTGAGAGCTTGTCGGCAAGTATCGGCGAGGAGGTCTGGGGCAATCCGCAGCTGCCAGCAAAGTGTCCAGTCACACCAGGGAGGTAGCCGATACTGTCCCGTCCGGGGAGCCTGTCACTGACTTTGACACCAGAGGGATTGGGTGTGAACGGACTGAGCAAATTCACCCGCCGTGGTTTAATGTCTGCTTCACCTGCACCTACGCTATTGGTTGGAGGAAGCCCGGGACGAGTCGTCAAGAGCTGCTAACTGGAACATCCTATCCCGGGGATGAGTCATTGCCCGGGGTTGTCACCGCTCCCAAACCAGCTTTTATGGACCTTCAGATCCGAGCCCCTTTCATCCCGTGGCATGGTTGGGGTAGTTCATTGGTTGACGAGTTTCACCTGTTTCGCCAACCCCTGCCAAGGCCCCAGCTTTTGTGAAGTTGCAGCAAAGACTTTTATGTTGTTTTATTTGAGTATGTGAGTGTTCGGAAAATATTTGCCCATTCTACCATTCTAAGTTATCTAAGTTATTCTAAGTATTGTGCACTGTTGTTTCCCAGAATGATGTAACGTGATTTAATTGGATATGCCTGAATTATAATGTATGATGCCTTATTGTTTTTGTATATAACTACGTTCTAAGTCAGAGTCGGGGATCTCCCTCTGGGAACCTCAGTACCTTTAAATAAATTGTGTTCATTTGAAAACCTGGTGTGTTAATTGGGCTAGGGAGGGGATGGAAATTGGTAACTGTTCGGGGTGGGTCTCCTTGTCCTCCCCTCCATCATTGGTATAGGTCAATGAAAGTTTGCCGATAGGTTAGGCGTGGCAGTGGTGTAACCACTAATATGTCATTCTAAATTCAACACCTATGGGCAAAGCACCTGCAGTTTGGGGATGGATGTCACAATTGCCTTTAGCAACCAAACAGATTCTAGCTTTCAGTTTCATCTTACATACTAGGTAATGTCAGCTAGAGTCTCCATTTTTCCATTCCCGCAGTTTAGAAAATATTGGCCCAGATATTAAACTAGATACACATCATGTATGCACACACAACAAAAACTTGTCCATTTGGGGCCACTGTTTTTCCGTATTAAACAGCAACCATGTGCGTCTCATTAAGACACAACCTTAATGATGCAGTAGTGTCATTTAAATTGGACTATTAACATCATGGCTAGCAGATCGACTATTGATTCCCCTATTATTATTGCCTACTCCTAACAAATTCCTCCCTCAGGTGACCTCGAAAGGAATTCATTCTATCAGACTTATAAGTGTTAATTATGTCTTTTAGTCAATAGCAATTGTTCAGGCTCTGACATCTCGCTATATAGCCCCCAGCTCCTGTGAAACCCCCTGATAGAGTTTATTAACAGGATGATAATTCCATTACCGGGAATAAGGATCGAGTAAAAACTCATGTAAAGAATGTCAGTGGATTGTGATGCTATTTGCAATTATGTGAGGCTTCTCAGATATTCTCATTAGGTAATGTACTCAGCCTCTGGCCTTGTTGCTTTTTATAGTCATACCTTTCAACATTTAAAATCACCATCTGGACAAATTAAAGTCCCTTCCCAGAAACACTCGCTCCTGGATGGATTCACACTACTTACTCCTGAGCACGGCTTGTTTGCACATTCTGATGTTGGAAGGTATAGTAATGCTAGTATCACAGCAGTAATGTACAACGCCTTGGCCTATATTTACTAAACTGCGGGAACGGAAAAGTGCAAATGTTGCCCGTAGCAACCAATCAGATTCTCTTTTCCAGATTTCCATTCCTGCAGTTTAGTAAATATAGGCCCTTGAATATAATACAAATGTTGTGTTACCTTAATGATGAAGTTAAATAAAATGCTGGAATCTCCCCACTTCTGAATATACAAGAGTTTCCTACTTTGAAATGTGTCAAGGAAACCCTGGAATTTACTGACATCTAATTTTTTCCTGCTTGACTTTTTAGATAGATTTTTTTTTTAGATGACATAACTGTTTGTTAATATATTTTATAGTAGTTACATATCCAGATCTCGTAACTCCCAGCAAAGCAACAGTGTAGATCCCTTGCCTGAATCCCTGCCATTCCCATGCAGGTTAGGGGAGGCCGCTCCCTCTTGCTCATATGTGCTTACGATATTAGGATTTCCATACACTTTCCGATACTAGGATTGTCATTCACATAGGGTTGCCGACTCTCCTGGAATTTGTGTGTTCGGAAACCGAAACCGAATCATCAATCATCTTATGACCTTAGCACTATGAGGCAGAAGTGCCAACCACTCGATCCACAGGACTGCCCTTATTCATAAAACAAGACACATGCTGCATGATGGGAAGAAACATAGTATTAATTTACTGGTCAGATCGCAGGGGGAAAAGGAGAAGGTAATCAAAGTGATGGAAAATGCAGTTAAAGTATTGTACATAAGCTGGAACTGATAATTGATTCCAGCCATCTGGCGCAGGGAATTGAGAAGCCATTTTGTACTAGTCATTTTTATGGCAGGTATAATCCATTAGACTGAACCACAAGGGTTTTATTTTTCTGTTTTATATCATAGAATATAAATGTTTTCAGTGGAAATTAGACTTTTCAGCTGTATACGATATACATAACAGACTCAGATACAGAACATTATGCGCTCTCCACAAGAACCCTGGACATGACTTCACTGTTAATAATGCTTACCACGTTGTTATTTAGCTACTTCAGGACTATGGCTGGCATATGTGTGGAATATTATAGAAGAAAAATGAATGATCTGCAGTTCCAGGTTCATGACAGGTGCTCTGAAACACTGCGGTAATATATATCGTGTTTAAAGGAAATTAGATCCGACACACAGAGAAAAAACCCATGCAAAATAAGAAATAAATATTATGATTTATTTTATACTGTTTTAAAGGCTTTTTCCATTTATAACGTGAGCCTTTCTATATGTATCTGTCGTCATCCGTTTCACAAGGAACATGATAAATCCTTAGTTGTTGATACAACCGGACTAATTGAAGTGTAAATCTGACGAAGGAGACATTCAGATGACACAACCAACATTGTGAAAATGAAGCCAATGGAATTAGGGACATCGCAAAATAATGAGTACTATGTTTAAATAGTAGAGTGTCTCTGTAGTGTCTATGTCACAACCCATTAGTGATAATACAATTATTTTTATAAATATATGCCGTCTTGTAGGGCTGTAGGTTTAGAGGAAATTTGCGGAAGTACTTCACTGAAAGGGTAGTTGATAAGTGAAAAAGCCTCCCATCAGAAGTAGTAAAGGAAAATAGATAAGAACAATGAAAGCACGTTCAGGAAAAGGGTAGATTAAATAGCAAACAAGATTGAGAATCAACTAAGGTCAGTATAGTTTTATATACACAACTGAGCAGACTGTATGACTAGACCATGTGTCTCTCATCTGCCGTGACTCTATATTTTGCTTTTTTTTCTTTTTCATAACATTTTTATTTCATATATGTCTGTTACAGGAGTAAAAAAAAATAGGAAGTGTTCCAAGGTGATATAACCGTTAATATGCAATATATATATACAGTAATAACGAAACAGGATCATGTTATAAAATATGCACTCAACAGTAAAATGACGTGTGTACCCAGGTAGATGCATAGTAACAGAGCAGAACACTCAGAGAGCCCCCAACCCCCTAAAGAGGTGGTACCAGTATTAAAGGATCATTAGATAACATTTGTTTCTCATTGGACAGTGGGTTGTAGGTAACCTACAGCCTACTAAGGTCACGCCAGTATCTTTACCAATGGAGACGTGCAGCAGAGGACATACCACAAATGATTTCAGGTAAGTGTCATTTAGGATAGATAAGGGGAGTGGTAAAGGGGGTATTAAAATTCTGGGGACATACAGGGGGGAATAAATGTACTGGGGACATACAGAAGAGAAATAAAAAAATGCTGGGGGCATACAAGGGGGGGTGGAATAAAAACATTGGGAAAATACAGGTGGTAATAAAAGTATTGGAGAATAAAAGTACTAGGGGCACTGGGAGTATATAGGGGGTAATAAATATACTGGAGCATACAGGGAGAGAATAAAAGTACCGGGGGTATACAGGGGTAAATATTAGAAGGTCTATGTGGGTTCCACTATGAGTTTCTGCACCGGGTGACACCAACCTTAGTTTCCACCCAATTTATGTAATACTAACTGTTTAAATTTGTTATTGTTTTAGGAAGGGGATCAAGTTTTGGGACCCCTACTATACCATTTAAATAACTCCCCGTGTCCATCATGCCTCAGTCTGTACACAGAGCGAAGGAGCGCCTCAAGTATGTAACTCTGGGTCTGCTGTAAATCTGTCAGATCTGGGCATGCTCAGGACACACAGATGTTTTCCCCATCCTGAATAGACAGAGCAGTAAAGAAGCTGTGGATGCAGCAAGTGAATGAGAAAGTGCTGAATGTCATATAGGGTAGAGCACAGGGTGTACCTCTGGTACATGAACACCGTGCCGTCAGTAACTCTGAAAAGCTTCAGTTCCAACAGTAACAGCTAGGTGGTGTATCAATGCAGAAGATAACCATTGTCAATGCCAGAACAACCTATTATGGATTAGTGTGGCCATTTGACACATTTGCCAGAATATACATGTAGTGGAGCCAGCCATGCATACAGTGTTACATCTGGATCTAGGGTCACTGGGAAGGTTTGTAATGAGGTACAGCATTCAGAAGGTATTTTTGTTATATATAAACCACAAGCGATACTAAATGGAAGGGGGTATATTTGGTAATATGTTTGGATGGAATAGTATGATAATGTCACGAATATATAGATAAATAGATATAAATCAGGGAGGAAACATTAACTTGATGAAACATGTAAGAGAACTAAAGAGTTGGTGTACTAATCGCAGGACCATAACAATGATTGGTCCTTGACCAGATCCTATCCTACACAATGGTAAAAACGTTGAGAACCACTGGCATAGACAAATAATATACATAACCAGTCCCAAGAATAGATATTCAGAATTGAATTCAGCTAAAATATGGCAATTTATTTACAATGTGTTCCAACCTTGTTTTGGAAATTGTAGGGAATTAAGTGCATCATACCACATATCAGCAGATATATAAAGCTTCGCATGAATAGATTTCATTCCAGTTCTCTTACAAAGAACATGAGGGCGCAGAAATACAGTTCAGCTAAGGTAGAAAACACAATGTTGCTGTCTCAGGAAATGTGCACGCTGCCAGACTCTCACTCTGAAATGTATTTGTTGTGTGGAAATAAAAAGCAGTGAGTTTAAAATTAATTTCCTGAGCCATGTCCCCAGAAGGTGGCTGTTTTGTCACTTTATAGTATACTTTGGCTTTGTGATAAAATGATGCACTGAGACGTATATATGGCTTTAATCAGAGATGAGTTATATTCACAGAGCGAGAACTAGTTTTACTCTTGTATTGTGCACTGGTCTCAGTTAGAAAAAGAGAGGTGTAGATTAATCAGGTTAATAGCCATCATGCAAACACATTTCTTTTATTACTTACTAATAAAGTGCGATACATACCTCCCAACATTTCACTGGGCAAGATCGGGAAAGACAAGTCTCTCCCCTGAGTCTGTCCAAGCCCCACCCCAGCTCTATCCCAGCCCGCCCCTTTTTACCACCGCAAATTCTAATTTTTAATTACATTTAATAAAAAAAACATGATTTCCTACCAGTGTCCCCTTATAGGTATAAACTGGTAGGCGGACGGGACAGTGGGACAGTCGCGCAATAGTGGAACTGTCCCGCTAAAATCGTGACAGTTGGTAATTATGGCATAATATTATAAGCAGCAAGGATGAAGAGCAGTGCAGTGACCCTCCAGTACTGTCTCCTGTGGATCCCATCTCCTTTGTATGTTGTATGGTGGAGTAAAGTTTGTTTCTTATAAGCCAAGCTTGCTGACTCTCGCATAATTTACAGGAGACTCATGAGCCTAAGTTTACTAAGCAAGGAGATTGAAAAGCAACCAATCAGATTCCAGCTCACATTCTCCAGTATGTAAAATGAAACTGAGAGCTTGAATCTGATTGGTTGCTATGGGCAACATCCCTATTTTTAAATCTCCCTGCAATCTCCCTGCTTAGTAAACCCTGATTTTCAGGCATTTTTCCTGGTATCCCAGCATAGCAGACGAATCTCCTGGTCTTTGGCTTTGGGACAGTTGCCTATATTTACTAAACTGCGGGAATTGAAAAGTGGAGATGTTGCCCACAGCAACCAACCAAATTCCAGCTAACATTCATTCCAACAGAGGACAACAATTGAATATATAGAATCACAATACAGAAAACAGGAGATGGAGTATATAACGCAATACACTACACTACATACAATGAAACAAGATGTAAGTAAACCATAACCAATAAATATAGACTAGAGAAACGGAGATATAAGTAAAAACATAGTTTGGATACAAATGAATAGCAAAAGTTTAATAACATGGACAATTAAGCAGGGGGAAAAGCGAGCATGCAGCAGGAACACAGGGTAGACAAACAATGGTCGGGAACCATTCACCTCACTTACTCAGGCCTCAGATGCCTCTCGCAGTGAGTATGCATGGAGTTGACGGTAGTAACAAAGTGAAAAGATCTTCAATGGAGCTATACATCCATACATACTTGCAGTGGTAGTAATGTAGTGGAAAGATCTTCTTAGTGGTAATCTGTCTGCAGCTTTTCAAAGCAAATGCACAGTGTATAAAAAGCCTCTTATAAGGGAAAGGTATATGTGAACACATCTGTAGTTGTGTGCTGTCATCTACAAGAGAATGATATATGTATGACAATATTATAGATATTGGACCAGATCCTATTTAAAGAATTATTGCGTCCGATAGTACCCCATTTCATATGACAGAGAACTCCTAACTACTAGGGGGTTGGTAAGCTAGGGAGTTGGTGGAGGGAGTTTGATTGCCCATGTTCCTGGAATAGTTGGGAGTTGGTAGAAATCCAACCAACAAGACCATGAGTCTACAAAGTCATGTTAATGCTCATGGGTCTTCCACTGACATATACCTGTCCAATCTAGTGAACCAGTCTCTCAGGGATGGCGGGTTGAAGAATCTCCAGTTCATAGGTACAACACAACAGCCCTAGTTTTTAAGGGCATATCTGAGAAGGATAAGTCAGAATGCTGGACCTTCTGGAACTACTTCTGCTAGTATTGTCTGGTTCGGGAGTTCATGATTCCAAAGTTCAGTGAAGCAAGGCAGAGATGGGGAAGACAAATCAAGAATTAATTACCAAGTGGAGGGGGGGGTTAGAGATACACAATTTTCAAAAGGATGAACAGTGTGTCTTGTGTCTACTACCATTTTTGATTGGGACATAAAGTGGCGTATGCTCAGATACACCTAAAGTCCCTTTGAGAGAATGAGAATTTTGCCCATGGTTTGTCTTTGCACCAGCTGACCGAACCTCAACATCGTGTGCGTTTATGTTTTGTGATGAGATAAGACTCCAATACTGCAGGAAATTCTTTGTTGTGAGCAAGTGGAGTGAGAGGGGAGTAACGGGAAGATATGTCTGTCCAGGAACGTAAAAGTCTCCAACAATGTATCTCTAGTTATTTTATACATGAAGCAGACACTTAATATAACCATCTCAACATCTTCATTAATAAAATATACAGTAATTTGCAATACTTGATTTTAACAAAACTATAAGGACGAATACAGTAAGATGGTGAATCCCCAGTATATACAGGTCACATTTATTCTAGTAAAAAACAGTTTTCCCCAGAATGACAGTAACAAACATTAGCAGCACAAGGAAAATGACGCAGATAATGATTCTCATGATATATCTGCTATTCTGCTGCCTCGCATTCTCCTCCAGAGCCTGAAAGTGTTCTGCAATGTTATCTGCCAGAGGATGATATCTGTGTGAGAATAATTCAGATACTGTGTTATAAACAGCAATGTGGTTGCGTGGTATATCCTTAATGTAGTCTGACGGATTTTGACCATCCTCGGGGTAATAGGGTGAAGATGGAAGTAAATGTGAACAATTTTTATATAGACTACACAGTCACTAATACTAATACAAAGCTTATGTTTATAGTAGATTCAGCGGGGTTTGGCAGCTTGGGGGTGGGGCTGGGGACATGAGTTATGTAAATTACGCCAGATGGCCCGCCCCTGAAGGGAAACTGTCTGCATTTGCCATGTATGGGCGGAGCCTGACATCATCAAGCCCTGCTCATTCTTTGTAGCGCTTGGGGTTGGAGGCAATGAGTTACATTAACCCTTGGGAGATTTGCCGCATCTCCTGGGTTACCAGGAGAAACATCTGACATTCGTGAATCTTCCGGAAATTCGGGAGAGTCAGAAACCCTAAGATACAGCTGTTTCCTTATCTCTTCAGTCCTGGTTTCCTATTATAAAACAAATGTGAGCTTGACCTCATCATTTTAATTTTGAGTAGGTTAATTTTTAGGCATTTTGTTACCTCTCTTGATACTGAAGCAGTAGTCACTTCCATTAAAAAATGTGAAATACACATACATACATACACACACATATGTATATGTATCTGCCATCTCCTCCTCATTATCTCTTATTTGTCATTGTTGTTCTGAGTGATATTATTCAGGAAAGTCACATCACTTCATAAGTGCTCGGAAGGGACACAAACGCTTTCTTCAGTCAGCTATGCTGTTGCCAGGCAATTCCCTCCAATCAAACTCTCCCGTCATTAGCATCATTTCCTGGAAGAATAAAAGAAACTTTTACAAACTTGTATAAAGTTTTTGTATTTAGACAGGTTCTCCAGCCAGTGCCAGAACATAACAACTGAGGGCTTCAGCTACTTCCCAGTAACCTCATTCTTCCCATAAATTACCATTTTATTCTGTTGTTGCAGAAAAATGTGGTTGCAGTCAGATAACAGATGGTGGTGCTGGGAAGCGACTTAAGGACCTAAATTTACTAAGCAAGGAGATTGCAGGGAGACTGAAAAGTGGGGATGTTGCCCATAGCCACCTTTCAACATTTGCCAGGGAGAAAGTGTCCCCAGCACAAACCCCACCCCCTGCCAGAACAAACTCCACCAAGTCCCGCCTCTGAATGCCTAATCCCCGCCCACCTGTGCCAAAGCCTTGCCTGCAATCGCGGCAAATTGTGATTTTATATACAAAAAACACTTTCCTACCAGTTTGTGCCGCTAAGGGGACAAACCGGTAGGAAAGTGTTTTTATTGTATATAAAAAGGCGGTACAGTGGGACAAAAGTGGGACTGTCTCGCTAATATCAGGACAGTTGTGGGGTATGCCCATAGCAACCAATCATATTCAAGCTCTCAATTTCATTTTAAATAATGGAGTATGTGAGCTCAAATCTGATTGGTTGCTATGGGCAACACCCCCACTTTTCAGGCTCTGCAATACATAGCGTTGACTCAAAAGGGTGTGTCCTGTACCACTAAAATCTGTGTACAAACTCCACCCATGGGTATGTCTAGTATGTCTGAAAAATATTTCTCAGTATTGATTTACAGAGTACAATACAAATAATGTAAATAACGTAGTAATAATAATAATTAGTAATAGGCATTAATTTTATATTTAGACAGTTTTTTTTCAATAAACTTTCAGAGCAGTTATGTCCACATGGAAGGTTTGAATATTGAACTTGACATGATCGGCTGGAGTTGTCTTGTCCAGTGTTTTATGAACCTATAAAACTAAAAACAATCCCAACTCGCATTTCTTATTGATTTTATTCCACAACAATTTCTCCTTGGAGATCCTATTCTTTAGTCAATAATTCTTACTTTCATTGATTTTCTATACTTTATCTCTCCTGTATTCTGCACTTATCACATTGAATTTATCTCTACATAACACAGAACCAATCATTCTATAGATCAGGCATAGGCAACCTACCCTGTGTGTGTATATATATATATATATATATATATATATATATATATATATTGTAAGCGGGAGGGGATTTCCAGCAGTAAGTTGGAGACAAACAGCAGCTTTTTGGTTCAACTGGCCTCAGCCACACAATAAAAAACAAAATCAAAATCCTAGCCCGTCTGGGCACTAACTAAACATGAGTCTTCCTGACTACCACTAATAACAAAACACCAACCAGGATCCAGGCACCAGCAGTTCCAGGGTCTCCCACACAGTTTGTACAATCCTTCCCCCTTCAACACCTCATCAAG
>JABWIB010002916.1:8878-44183 GCA_016617825.1 Platyplectrum ornatum | reverse complement strand
CTCCACTGCAACAAATAACTATATAATACTATAAAAAAAATATTCCACTCTGAAATCGATTTAACCATGTTGACAGAAGTATTTGTAAAAGCATAATATTTGTTTGTTTTCTAAGTTCCAACCCACTATGGCTGCACTCTGGAAGTGTGTGGGTTTTTTAATAGGTGTCATTCTCACCACTAGCAAGTTGTTACCTTCATTTGCATACATCTAGCTGGTGAGATGAATCTCTCTCTCTCACAAAAATTCACAAACTNGCAGCAAGATTCAGCGAGAAATTCTCACACTAAATATCGCCGCTTAGTAAATTTCCCCCAAGGACTTAGGTGAATTGGACTGCAAACTGGTCAGGATTAGCATAGTATACTATATTCATTATCTGTATGGTCAATCTAGTATTGATTTTAATTATTTTTTATTTTGCATTTAAATATTTGCATGTTTTTAGATATTTAAAACATAAATGTATTTGCATATAAGGAAATTAGTCGGAAACCTCCATAACTTGACAACAAAGCAGACTAATATTACAAAATATTAACCCTGTCTTAATTGTTTAACTTATTATCTTTATTTCAAGGCATGATTATTGATGAAATGATCAGATTCAAGGTTACTACAAAATTGCTGTTGTTATTTCAAGGACACTTTGAAAATGAGACATTTTTATGCTGCCACCAATAAATATATTAGTCATAGTTTTGCTCCTGTCATAGAGTTACAATCTATAGGATAGTCTATTATGACCAACTTCAGTAAGGAGACTGATAACACAGTGTCATCATAAAATAATTAGGATTAGGTGAGAGGCATGATCTTATCTTTAAAGTAGGCTTGCTACACAGATTGTGGGATTTGTAAAACGTGTGCAAAGTACACAGAACCTCACAACTACATTGTTTGATTCATACTTGGAAGAAAGTATTTACTCTTATTTATTTAACGCTGTGCAATATTCCAACATCAGCATTCCCCTATCCTTTGTAAATCAGAATTAGGAAATTACCTGTGTAAAGGTCGTTAGACAGTTTTTCATGGAAATTCAGCAAATTAGTGTCAAATTTGGACTGCACTGTTAGCAACTTGGTATTTATGTGTACTATGTTTTCGTAAGCTTAAGAAATATATTAACTTAAAGTATACTTTACAACAAATACAAATGGCGCCACTCAGCAGGGGAGTATGCAAAGTATTGGAAAGTATTTATCATGGAAACATACGACAGAGATGCCGGCTGGGAGGCAGAACCACTGCGCACATATTCTGAGCAGATGAGCCATTTAAACAACGGAGATGAGGCGACTGCTTCATAAGGGACATCCTGTGTCTCCATCGAATTGCTTCCATTTCTGTGCAATAGCTGCTTTATTAGCGATCAGAATGTGGCCCAACACATATCGATTATCCTTGGGGACAGAGGGTGGGAAAAGAAAAGAATCTCACACTTTAAAATCTGGGAGGCAAGTGCAAGGATTTCCAACCAGAGAGGGTGGATAATGGGACAGACCAAAAAATTTGATCGCCATATAGGCCACAATTCTGCCAGAATAGCTTCGACTGGGAGGGTCACATTTTAACATGATCCGTGCATCTAAAAATGCAGAAGACAGAAATAAAGATTCAGTCCCATTCCGCAGGTGACAAAGTCTTAGCGATGTCGCCCTCCCAATGAAGCTGAGCCAAGGTCTTGGGGGAGGAGTCTGGGGTGAAAAGAAGGGTCTACCAGGAGCAGATTGAAGTTATTGGTAATAGAAGGAGGGGATCAGAACGGGGCAAAATGCAACCCAAAGGCAAAACATTGATCAGATCCTGGAAGCACACAATGAATAATTAAAATGGTGAATAAACAGCTGTAGGGCTCTAAATGAAAGATTCCTGGTAGGCAGGCTAAATTTAAAGCAGTGGCCTATAGCCCAATCCCAACTTGTTTTCAACAAGTTAGTCATAGAGCACAAAAGGGGGGTTAGGGAACGGCGTAAATGGGAGGGGAGCCATAGCAGATCATGCAATATCACCAGGTGGTAAGTGTTACTCTCCAACTGAGCCCAACGTTTAATGTGGGGGACAACCAGCCAGTCACGCAATTGGGAAAGGACACGTCAGGTAGGCAGAAACCTCACAGATGTTTGGGGAGGAACGTGCCATTCTGGGAGGCCTCTGTCCCCAAATATACATAGTCATAAGCCTAGTGAATGTTGCCAACTCCGAACCTGGGAGGGTATATGGACTTCACATTTACATTGTTAAAATATCACATAGTTCTTTGTTTACATACTGTAATGATCAGTGTTTCAGGCTAGTCTGTTCTAAGGCTATAGTTAATATTGTAGCTTCTAAATATTGTAATACTAAACATTTAATTACCTTTTTTATTTGACAGTTTGTACAGTATGTTTACTATACACACATCATGTCCAGTTGTACCTAAGACACCTAGACATAACAAAGTCAAAGACTGCAAAGCTATATTGCTTATTTCACCAGAGGGCAATTCATGTAAGTGGACATATATTAAGATTATGGAAACAATTTTTGGACTTTTCCATAAGGTGTTGGATGCATGTGATGTTGCTAAATATATAGAAACTGTAAATACTTGATACTTAATACAAGAGCACGTCTATCTAATTTGCTTAGGAAGTCATCATCTGAAACAAACAAACCATGAAGGCATGACTTTCAGGCAAGGAAATACATATCAGTCTTGGGAAGACATTATTAAAGAGGTATTTGCAAATGTTGACGTAGAAAGGCCTGATCGGAGGCCAAAAGGCTGATGTGTTGAAAGCAAACGAATCTCGGAATGAGTGGAAAGGTATGCACAGCTGAGAGTTATCACCATGAAGTGTTTGCTAAGGTTAATGGAATAAATTGGTAATCTAACTCCTGTGGATTCTTTAATCATACAGACGTAATAAATTTAGCTGAAATAGAATACATATGGATGTGTTTTGATGTTGATGCTTTTATGTGTGAGCAAACAGTTAAACATCACTGTAACCTACCATGCATTCTATTACTTTATAAACAAAAGGACTTCAATGACTGCACTAGTGGCTAAATTGGACAACTGACATGAACGATTCTGATGTTTTAGCTTTTAATCAGCGGCAGCATTTTTTTTCATGCACATACAATAAATCCCCCAAAAAAACAACAGACACAAAACAAGACATTTACCAAGGCAGGAGGAAAGGAACGAAATTATAGATCACACAATGTTAATATAAGTAACAACTATGTGCACAGTATCACTTTTAAATATGCCCTGTGCACAAACCCATCAACTGCAGCCTTAATGGAGCATAAATTAAATTTGTATTAAATTTGTTTTATTTTGACAGTAAACATAGGTGTAACTTCTATTTGATCACAAGTTAAGGTGGTGGAGGATTTCTGAGAATGTATATAGAATTTTTTTTTTCATGTGAGTGGATGCTTGCAAGCATAGTTGTGTGCCCTAAACTATGTAAAAGGACATGTCGTAAATGTAGGAATTGGTAAAGGACACAGTTATGTACCCCAGTTATATGTTGTATTTACTCAATTGACTTCAAGTGCTCTTTCAAATAAAATTGATCAATGGAATGGAAGTCATCTCATCATCACAGGTTATATAAAGAGTTTCAAACTGAGGAAGGTCATACATCCTGCTGCTTTAGATTTTCAAAAGGTGGTTAGTTTAATTTGAGTTTGGCAGATAGCTGGTAACACTATCAGGGTTCTGGCTTTTTCGGACCAATATCGCATGTGACCAAGACCGGCCTGAGGTAGTTCTTGATCATCAGATGAAGAAACTGAGGATAACTAAGGATTCGGGTAAATATTTGCTAAGGTAGTTGGACAGGTAAATACACAGATGCAATTGCTAACATGACAGTTCACAGGTAAGTCCTAAGAAATAGTTACAGCAGCAGAAGCTAGAACTTGCAGAATAGTATACACAAGTATTTTTAGTGTGACACCTAGCACCGGCCACCTCCCAACCTTATCACCACTCCCACACTCCCAGTACAGTTTACATAGGAGAGGGGGAGTGCCGCCATTCTAAAGAGGAACGGCAGGCGTTTATATGCCGGGTTATGATATAACAACGGCATCTAGATGGAGTCCCCCCCACCCCTCCCGTGCCTGGTGCTCGTGGCAATCGCCTAAGATTACCTAATGGTAGCACTGGTCCTGCCTAGCCCTAGTCTAATAACAGTGTAACAGTAACACTGGCCAGTATCTATGTGCAAAAGCAAAAGTATTCTCCCTGCATGCAAAAAATCACATTCATTTTACCTCATTTTACTGCAATTCAACATGCTTTTTGGAAGTTTAACAGTACGTAAGTCTGGATCTGGTCCAGAGCGTTGGTGCAAAGTCAAGAGTGAGTGTTGGAGTCTGTATTTCCATTATATCAAGGTTAACTACACCAAAGTATTAAGTGATAACATTTTCCATACACGTGCTTTCTGTTTGATGCAGATATAAATGGAGCAAATGTAGTGAGATGATTTCTTAAATATCTATATATCCAGATGTTTAAAACAAGTGGTCCATTGAAGAGGGCACCAGTACTTGGGATTTACCTAACAAGAAAATGTGGTGCTTACCCTAAATTACTTTTAGGCCACAAGTTCAGCAAATATAGACTGTCTAAATATCACTCATCTACCACCAAAGACATCATCATATCATCCTATTATCATCATATTAAACATGCAAAAGTTTATATATCCTGAGCAAACAGAGTTAGCAACAATGACCAGCCCTGACGAGTGATCCAGCCCAGTCTGAAGGAGGTGGTAGTATGTCCATTAACCCAAACAATAACAGTCAGACCTGAGTATAAAAGTGTGGAGAGCTCACCTGCCAGCCTTCTAAAGATGTATACCAGGTTGTCATATACCCAGGGCTCTGCAAAAGAGACAAAGAAGAACATATTGTAGTGGTCCTCTGTTGTCGTTACTGGTGACATCATTTCTGTCAGGGTCCTGGTGACCACTATACCACCAATGTAGAATGCACCAATAAGAAAGCTGGTTAGGCCTTCAAAGTAAGGGGCACCAATAAGAAGACTGGTTAGACCTTCAAATTAAGGAGGCACCAACAACAAAAGCTTGTTAGGCCTCCAAGCTTACCGGGATCATTTTTTCCCTGATACATCACCTTAAAGGCCCCATTACCTGGCCTGGGTTATATTCATGAAGCCTCTAGAAAGTTCTTCCCTGTTCATTCTCTGCCCGCTACCCTCCCCACACTTTGCTTACTGGGCATTGTCAATTAAACCATCACCTTCCTTCTCTGTGGAAGCAGCCTTTACCAAAAAAAGGACACTTGAAAAAATGACATGTATTAAATCATTTTATTTAATTAAAAAGAAAATTATATATATACTTGTCGCATTAAAGCTCCTGCAATCGACTACAACTTCATAGTGAGCAGAGACAAACAAGGACAGATCCACTGAGTGGCACCATGAGAAATAAGAGGGGTACTTTGGTGGAGAGCAGTAAATAGCTAGGTTGTTAGGAGCAGCATGTGCAGTGTGGTAGGTCCCTTCAGAGAGGCATGTAGAAAGGTCCTGATATTAGTAAAATCATGATTATAATTGTTGTCTGTTACTGCGTTAAGCTAAAGTTGTCAGTTTGTTAGCCAGAAAAGCATTTTCTGATAGATGTTAGTAAGCATTAAGCTAGGAGATTGGGTAGGTTATATTTACTTTGTTACACAGGTATCAAGGTGTCAGGAGTGGTGAACGCTACAGGTAAGTCTAGCGATTTGTATGAGTACCATAGATCCCCAACCCACCATGCATACACACTGGTTCGTACTTGCCAGTGGCCAGAAAGGCTTCTGATGTGGAAGCAGGTAGAGGGTTAAGGGTCCATGGCAAAATGTCTGCGCAGCAATAAAATTCCACAGTTGTTTCCCCTAACGCAGAGTGTCAGACACATTGGAGGGAATTTACTAAAGGTCAAGATGGTCATATCAGGGATGCGATTTTGTGCTTGCCATTTTTGGATCTACTAATGCTTGACATCGTGTAAAATCACTTTTTTTCAATTCTCCCCCAAATCGCCTGTTCATCAATGATGCACATACAGATTTCAAATTTACTAAAGCTTGAGATTTATGACAACATCTCACTTGCGAGATGGTTTCAAACCGCATTTTCAAAAGAGGTGCCTTTCCCAGGTGAACTGAACAGCAACCACTACAATCTCCCTGCTTAATATACTTATTCCCTCAAGTGTTTTATCAGGCAGGAATTTGGGCTTAGTTGGTGAGTCTCCAGTCACTGACAGACTGGAGACTGTGAACAAATATGTCTATTCTCTCTTTCAGCATGCCATTTTTGCTAGCCTTACAAGGTTGGAACCCCTTATTCCCTTCTGTCCAGTCAGGAGAACCTGTAGCCACAGTCTCTCTGGTATTTAAACCAGCCAATATCACCCTTCATTTCTTGAGGTCCTGTTCAAAAATGCTTGTATTCTTCTGATGGGGTGCTGTAGTAGTTGCTACATCCAAGTGAGTTAAAGGACCTATTTTATATTACTATACTATGTTATCTGCTCCGCTCATGTTCTTCATTCACTGATGCACTTAATGTGGCATAATGTACAATGTGTGTTTAAACATGTAAATCAGACTAAATGTGTAGTTTCCTGCCTGAAAAATTGTTTGTGATGTGTGACAGGTAGAGGTAAGGAAATTATGGTATGGAGTCCACTAAGTGTGTGAGAGAGGTAGGAACAAAGGCGGCTCTAGGCTTTGCGGAGCCCCAGGCAAAAAATTGGAAGGGGGTCCCCAAAACGGCTAATTGCTCTCCCCCCCGCCCATTCCAGTCCCCCACTGCCATGGGCCACGCCAGTCAGGAGCCCCCAGATACAATCAGGGGGTCCTGGAATGAGGTGGAGGGATGTCCGGGTGGGGCCCTCTGTGGAGTTGCCAGAGTGGGGCCCCCTGAGTAGCGAGGTCTTATGAGGCCACCTATTTGGCCTATTCCTAGAGCCCCCTATGGGTAGAAACAATGTATTATGAAGTATTTGTGTTTTTGAAACATTGAGACAATGTTCTATATGCTAAAGAATTTTTCCACTGCAGTCCTGCCTACCCTATCATCCAAATCTACCTAAATTACTCTACTCCACGTCCACCTAAATTACTGTAGGCATGAGTGATGGTATATTTATATTTAATACAGTAAGGTCTGAGTTTGGGGTCCGCACAGGTCACTTAAGGCAGAAGTATAGCAGTGTTGCTAACCCCAGCTAATCCCACATGAGAGAAAGGAGTGACAGTGGATTTAGCACGGACAGTTCTTTATTTCCTGGACCTGGGCCTAAATAAAGCTGGGAGATTGCTGGGAAATTGAAATGTTGGGGTGCTGCCCATAGCAACCAATCAGATTCAAGCTCACATTCTACAGTATGTAAAATGAAACTTTAGCTTTAATCTGATTGGTTTTGGCAATTTGGCTATTGGCAATGTTTCCACTTTTCATCCTTCCTGAAATCTCCCTGCTTAGTAAATTCAGGCCCTGGATTGAGTCCGTGCTGTCTGTTTGCCACTTGCAGAGAGTGGAAAATATCCACTTTTTCCACTGGGGTTTGCAAAAATAAAGTACTGGGGAGCTTGTTTAGGACCAAATAAAATATCTGTCAAATAAATTCAAATTGCTTATAAATTGGTTTTCCCTGTGTGCGATGTGAGACAAGTATAAATCATGTAAATTTAGAGAGATTTGAGAAAATGCAATTCAAAAACAACACCATAGATATAAGTAAGTTGTCCAAAACTTATTTACTGAGTTTGTATCCAGACAAAATAATATATTGGGAATTCAAATATTGCCTCTCACTATTCTAGCTTCAACATTGCATTAGTTAGTAAACAATTATTATTGTTCATGTAGACATGACCTGTGTCAGGTGCAAATGTTCTGACGTAAACATTTCCATCTGAGTTCATCTCTGGATAGGATACACTTGCTTGGACACACCCTTTCTGTACATTGACTACGTGCCTTCATCTCTTCCTTCACACAGCACGCCCTTAAAATGCAAGAGGCCAGTATTGTGTGAGAATCATTTCTGAGCATGAGCATTGCAAAATCACAGCAACATATGCTATACTTGCACCTGAATGCACCTCTATGCACTAATTAACCACTGCTTTAACTGTAAGGTTGTGATCCATGACCTATTGGAAACCTTTGAACACAAGGGCTTAGCTAAAGGTTCAAGGGCCCAGTGCAAAAAGTCAGCTTGGCCCTGCCACTTATAATAAAAATACAAGTTGACATTTTAATTCAGCACGTACCTTACATTAATACTAAGACTCTAATATACTCAAAAATACTGTAAAAAAATGCAAAATGCTAAAACCTAAAAAACTGAAGCTTTTAAGTGCCATAATTATTATGATGATAGTGGCCATATATTAAGGACAAGGGATCCAGATCCTGGTTTTCCCACTCTGCTAGCACGCAAGTAATTTTGGCCACCAGGAGCTAAAATTTATTAAACTGCAGGAATGGAAAGGTGGATGGATTCTAGTTCTCCTTTGTGTATTCTATTTTGTTCAGGGACCCATGTGATGCAGAATGCTGTCTGGTCACTTCATCTGCTGTTGTGTCTGTTCTCCCCAAAAAGTGAAAGCTGAGCTGAGGCCCACACTGATAGCAGAATGCATAGGAACACTACACACTGCACACTGTACACACATTCCTCCTGACAGCCTGCAGTAAATTATTTGGTGACCTATGGCCCCCTGGCTTAAAGGCCTGTTCGCAAATGTGAATATTGCAACCCCTGTAGCTACGCTACTGTTTGTACATGAAATCTGATGTTTGCAATTATGTAAGGTATGACCTTATCCCTGTGTATACATAATACTACTTACATTCATGGATAGCAGTAAATCCTATAGGCGCTCCTGTGGTAGACTAGCCATGCTTTTTACAAATATTACATTTGTATATCTCTTTTTATGGTTGCTATCGCACTCACTTGGTAATAAATAAATAAATAATTTCATTGTTTAATTAATAAATAAATAATTTGTGCTTTAAAATCACAACAAAGGAGGGAGGCCCAGAATCAAATTTGTCAGGGTAGCCATCAAATAAGCTCAGCCTTGCCAGTTACCTCTTACAGCTGCTGGTTTCAGATATAATTCCTAACTATGCTTGTTTGAATTGGAAATTATAGGATGATATTTCACCCTCTAACTAGAGGAACAAATACAGTATGTAGGAAATGTAGAGCAACTGGAACAACCATTGTATAGCAACTGGAAATAGTTTTTTTTTTGTATCTTATGCTGTGTCAGTGTTTGAGTGCACAGCTCCTTGCAGAAGCTCCCTCTCATCAGAGTGATGCTCAAAGCATCCAGTTAGCAGAAATGCACTGCAGAGGATCGAAGAGAGATTCATGGGCACCGGCATAGCAAAAGGAGGTCCCTCAGAGGTAACATGGAACTGGAGACAAGGGATCTGGCTGCAGACAGATAAGGGAGTAAAAGGATCTTGCTGATGACATACAAGGGGATGAAGAGCTCTGTCTGGATACATGCAAGGGGTGAAAGGAGATGGCTTGAGAAATACAATGTGGTGAAAATAGAGGACTGGTGGCAAACAAGTGCAAGAAGAGATGACTGTGTAATACCCTGTGAGGCTCTGTGTTTATATTGCATATAAGAATAGGGAATTGAAATAAGGGACAATTATTTTTGCTGCGTGAATACATTTACATTTTGAAACATTTACCATGCATAACCAACCATACTGATCACCGGGGTTAACAATAAAATACGTCAGCAATCAAATATACTTATCAATATTGACAATTCACATAGAAACATGGAAACATAGAAAATGGCAGCAGATATGAGCCACGTGGTTCATCCAGTCTTCCCAAATGTGTATTTAAAACATAAGATAGGATCATGACGTTTTTATTATCACTGGCTCCAATGTTTTGCAGCAAATCTTAGTTTTATTATTTATGATTTTTTTAATAAACAAGAATCATACAATATAATTATAAATATATTATAAGTCACTTTTCATGAAATACATTTCAAATATAATTCTTATCATTAAATTATAAATATTATTTAAATAACTATATGATTAAATACATTTTCCTGAGAGAGGTCCTTCCTAACTGTATAGTTATCAAGACAGTGAGGCAGAAGGAGTGAAATCAGACAGCCAGTCAATAGCTCAGGAGACTGCTGGAGGATACTGGCGGCTGCAACTTGCTATCTGTCACAGCACAAATAACTTAACAGTACTAGAGCGGCTGTAAGAATTACATGGCAAAGGATTGTTATATTGTTGCATGTTCTTGTGAGCCACAGCCTCAAAAAATTCTCATATGCAGCAATGTAATGGCTAAAATGAATAAATAACTGACGCCTTAAGCAGATAGCACATTTTCAGCACAAAGCANATTTTGGTTTAAGTGAACACAACAAATGTAACTTTTTATGGGGAGAAACCATTACTATATTGCTGATTTATGTGGACCAAATATGAACCATATAAATTCCAATGGGCTGTTAGCAGCCATCTCTGGTCCCGTAGTATAGAACTCATTATGCGTGTGTTTTAGTCACATTCAAAATGTATCGTACAATAAACTGGGCAATTGTGGGACTGGGACACCATTACTAAACAATGAAGAAGTCATTGATACTAGAAAAATAACCATATACAGAGATGTTATGTACAGTAATATATTATTTATAAAAATTGTGCAATTTGCATAATCTTAATCTAAATGTTTTCTTGTTTGAATGACAAAATTACCAAATGTTACACTTACCAAACAGGTAACTGTCCACTGTTTTAAGAGAAATTATTTCTTTGTATGTTGGTATTTGTTATAGGCAAAAAGCTGGGAACCAAAAAGTATTTAGCAGTTGGGCTTATTGGGAAATATCTGACTAAAAATGGGATCTATATGTTAACACAAGTGTTTATTAAAAATTTTGTTCCATTTGCTTAACAAATGGCCTACACTGCTACCAAACAGCCCACCAATATTGTCAGTTCCATGCCCCACTATTTCTGATGGCAGCTCTGCCTCTCACTGTTTGCTCATGCCACTTAAACTACCCATAAACTACTTCCAATTATTCTCACTGCTCCTTCTCTAGACCAACCTCCACTCCCTTTCTTTGTCCAAACAGTTCTCAGTTCCCCTATTCCTTCACTTAACCTCCTTGACTTGGGGATCTCCTCCATTATAGTGACACTTCAAGCTGCCTATAACTTGATTGACAGGTTTCTTCAGCAACTGCTTCTACTATATAACATATCTGAGCTACATAGCAATAGCCCCCACTACATAGCCACCAATGGCTCTGATTCAGCCCTGCGTCTCCACCAGCCAGACGGACAGAAACGCGATGTTACGCCAATCTGAGCATGCACGGTGTTCCACGCCACTTTTTTCATTTAAATATGCGATCTTCTCCTGCTTCTCTCAAAGGAAAAGATTAAACCTGAAGGTAATAATTTTTTTTGTCTTCTTCTTTTTTATACTTTTTTGCTATTGAAGAGAATGTTTAGGAAAAAGTAATTGACAGCTATTTGTGCATTGATGTATTCCTGGGGCTTCTCAAAACCATGAAGGCCTATGTTATCCCCATGTCTCTGGGCCTGTCTATAGTAAAATTAGTGGTTATGCATTGTGCAAGTGTTTTTTTCACAATGTTAATGTAGTAAATATAATATAGTGATGAATTATATCGTATAGTGATGAAAATATAGTGATTAATTAAATTAGCTTCAAAATAAATTTAATTAAACAACTATAAGCAGTGTCTTTACATGACCTGTGGCTGGTGCAAATAATGCCATAAACAGTGCATGCCCTTACTTCACATTAACTATGTTTTCCCACCACTTCCCACCAAGAAATACTCCCCAACATTTGTATGTGGAACGCCATATACTCATGCACATGTGTTCTGGCTATACAATGTGTTAGTTAACACAAAGTTATGTTACAATGAAAATAATATAGTAAGCCCATGTTTTAATTCTACCTCTAAAATTCTATCTTTAACGTATATGGATGTCTATTTAATGTTAGTCTGTACACACAATTTGGATATTATGTCCCAATTTGGGACATGTGTAATTTGAAATGTGCTTTTGATGAAAGTGGTACAGTTGCATATCAGAATGCATTGTTTAAACATAAGGTGGAATATATCTACCCTGCATATAATTATTATTGCACACATTTTTCATGCATGTGTTATTTGGACAGTTACACCATAGTATTAAATAAACACTCACATACACTACATTCACAATCAGAAAAGCTAATATTAATTAATTAAAAGCTAATATTAATTAATTAAAATACTGGCGCTGTAATTAATTTTTTGTATAAAAACTATGGGTTACATTTACTAAATTACAGAAAAGCAAAAATGTAGATGTTTCTCAAAGCAACCAATTACATTCTAGCTGACATTCTCTAGTATGAGTAAACAGTGGTGGGATTCAAATAAATTAACTACAAGTTCTATGTCCCACCTCCACCCTGACCCTGCTCAAGCCCCGCCCTGACTCCGCACAAGCTCCGCCCATTTCCATTTTCCATTAGCATTAGTGAGATCTAAAGACGTGATGATGACATCATCATTATTGTGTCCGATGTAGATGGATAGTATCGAGTCACATAGGCTTGGTACTTGGATCACCTAATTTTCGTGTGGGCTCGGTTGTGATTAAACCAAGTCCACACAGCTCTACCCTTTAACAAGTGGTTTGCAGAACCGATACCTTTATTAGGTACCGGTTATGCAGAATCGGTTAGAACCGTCTGAGACCCACCTCTGTGGGTAAATATACTAACAGGTGGTTTTTCCGGGTGTTAATACATGCTGCACATTGTGAGCAGATTTTGTCTATCTTTTTTAAATTACACACAATTATTGGTCAGTTTGAAGATGACACTTAAAAAAATTGTTACCCTTTTGCTGCCGCTATCTTGCATCAGTGCTATGATACTACATTCAGAAAATGTTATTGTAACATTACCTGAATACATTCTAATCTTTAATTTAACTTATTCTCTTTATCACTAAATAGTATTTTAACATGATTAGTAGTTCACCATGTTTTTTATGCACATTTTCAAAGCACCGTATAGTAAATCTGTTGTTTTTTTATACATTTACTCAGGTTCGGGTGTATACAGGGGTATGTCATACCGGCACTTCTCCCACTTATGTAATTGGAATACTACAAATCTCCATTGACTTCCATGATATTCAGTTTTTTCATACCACCACTTCTGAATGTCCATACCCCCACTTCTAAATTTCCACTTCGACCACTGCATTTACTAGAAAAAATTGAGATGTCAGTGGCAAAATAGGGGGGGCAAGGTTTTGGTGTTTTTTTCTATAGTACGCGGCAGTAGCACCAACAAATATCATCTAAAAGGGCCAGGTTTAGCAATCTACCTCTTAGTATCTGACTGATTGCTGTTCCTTAGTACAGTATAGTAAAGCTAGCCCAATGTTTGCCTCTCTATAGGGCATTGGTAAGGTCTCGCCTGGAATACTGAGTTCAGTTCTGGAGGCCATATCTCCAGAAGGACATAAATACATTAGAGAAAGTGCAAAGAAGAGCCACCAAAATGGTACATGGTATGACCAACAAAACCTATAAAGACTAGAGCTAATAAATATGTAGAGCTTGGAGCAGAGAAGGAAAAGTGGTGATAACTGGGCAGACTGGATGGGCCATGTGGCTTTTATCTGCCATCACTTTCTATGTTTCTATGTAAATGGTTATATATATACAGCATGAAAAATGTATTTTAAACAAAATTATAAGTATTCCTATATTCTTGTTACCTTATTTGATCCTGCCACATTTTATTATTTACTCTTTAAGAATAGTACTGTGCCTAATATTACTCCACAATATGTATTAATAAGGAATTCTTCTATGCAATAAACAGACATAAGTGTTTGGCATGAATATCCTTGACTGGAATGTTTATGCTGTATAATACTTCACTAGCAGATAGATACATCCCAGAAATATTCTAAATATAGAAGCAGTCTTATGAAATAATTATTACGTTATTCACAGCACATACCTCACATTTCCAAAAGCTGTTATAATTTTTAAGAAATGAACACACCACCTATATGAACAAGGAATCTTTTTATGGCAGATTACACCATGACATATTCAACAGAGTAATTAAGTGAAAATATTATATAATATATATTAACTGTAGTTTCTCATGTTACAGTAGAGCCAATAATCATAGGGCTCTATTTATGTACACTATCGTTTGTATATGTTCCAGGCTCTATTTTCCTTGTAGCAAGCATGACAGCATTGATCATAACATTTACTAAGACTTACCCCATTTATAAAGTCTTACAAAGAGATACGATGTCACCATTGCAGCTGATCACCTTCATAAGCTCCGACGAGGCAGTTTCATTTTTAGCACATGCGCCGCGCTTGTGCAGACTGTTTCTCAAATATTTAAATGAATAAAAAATCATAAAAAGTGTATATATTTCTCCAAGATGATTAAGCCCTCACTGAGAATCCACCATGCAGACCACAAGCATCTGAACACAAATACATATACATGGCAATCTATCATAACAAAAGCAATAGTGGAGAGCTGGAAGATCAATTGACCTCACTTAAACAAAAATTGAGTAAAAACTAGATACAGTGATACACAACTTAAAGAGTTGGGTACATTAATGTACTGAATCAGAATCTATGTATCTATGGTTCACATATGAAGTCAATTAATCATGCATCAACTGGCTAAGAACCTTCGCTCCCACCCAGCATACATAATATGAGAAAGTGCCGACCCTCCTACACAAGAACGGGCCGGCAAAGTACACATGAAGTGGACATATATATATATATATATATATATATATATATATATATATATATATATCGCCATGGATATCATACAGATATCAAAAACATCATTTTACAGTGATAGTGCTAGTTTGAACACAGAAACCGGTACTATAAACACAGAAACACAGAAATCACTGTAAAATGATCTTCATAAATAGGGCCCATAAGATGATGTTTAGTTTTAAGCAATATACCAGTGGTGTATGTTTGTTTCATACAAGATTGGTGTATAATACTACAAGTACTGTCATGTTTTATGTTATTTTAAGTAAATGGCCTAAATTCACTAAGCAGGGAATTTGCTGGGGAATTGAAAAGAGGGGATGTTGCCCATAGCAACCAATCAGATTCGAGCTCACATTCTCCAGTATGTAAAATGAAACTGAGAACTTGAATCTGATTGGTTGCTATGGGCAACATCCCCACTTTTCAATTCCCCAGCAAATTCCCCGCTTAGTGAATTTAGGCCAATATGTTTTGTTTGGTTATTTTTATAAATTGCTGTTATTATGTATGCAATCATACATATATTATATATATATATATATATATATATATATATGTACATATATTGGGTGTACTATAAGGTATATTCTATGTTCTTTTAAAGGTGTGTTTTATCATCTGCTCCTACATAGTTGTATTGAGCCTGGGTGCTAAGCTGTAACTTATTTTTGTAATACTGTAGTATGTTTAGATTTGCTGTTACATTCTATATTCTACATTATTTTTCCTAATATTTGAGAGTTCTTAAAATACAACAAAGGCACCTGAAAGAGCAAACATACTCATCACGGTGGCCTAAATAACCACAATTCACCAGCAATAGGATAAGAAATGACATCAGTTTGCAAAGTATCCTCAGAATAAATATCCCTTTTGTGAATTATTAACTTGGAGTTTTCCCTATGACGTTTTCAGTGAATATTTTACAATTGTCTTAATGGTAATCTCACCACTATTCCTGGCATTCCTGTACTAATCTTTAAATTTGCTGAACAGCATTTTATCGCTGAATAGCATTTTAACACTATTTGTAATTCACCATGTTTGCACATGGATTGGTCGTTACCAAACCTATCAAGTTCCCATGTTCAGTTTCCTGTTTAAAATAGTGTTTGTGGCATGTAAGGATAATTACGTGTACAACATAGATTATGGAGCAATATCCAGTTTTAACCAATTAACAATTCAATACCTGCGCGCACACACACACACACATTATTGCTGTATTATACAATACAGCAATAAGCACTGAAAATAGTGTTACTGTACTTCTCCACTCAGAGGTCTAATTGCATAGAACCCTGATTTATGGACCATGGTGACTCAGGAACAGTGCTACTAAGTGGGGAGACACTGTAACGCTGGAATCATCTTGCTGATAAAATTGTAAATGTATGTGTTGCACCTCAGCTATTACATTTAATGTTTTCACCATTTATTCACATGTTGTCCATGTTAAATGATTACATTACATGACTTCCTGAATCTGTAAATCATCTACCTACTATTCCCTATTTAAGGCACTTTAACACATTCTCCTAAATCAGTACAACAGGTTTCACTTTCCTTTTGACTTTCTGTGTTCTATAAGTGTTCTGGATCACTCTGCTTGCTTGTTGGCCAGTGGAGTGGTAGTGGCTTGCGGGTAGTTGTCGGTGATGGTTAATTGGGGTCTGCTTGGGCCATCTCTCGTAGCACCACGGTGTACTTGAAAATGGAAAGAAGAGTCTGGTTTTGTTTAATGTGTTTTTATTAATATATTATTTTATATGTATATTATTATTATATATGTATTATGTCTTGTTTTTTTAACTGTTTTCTCCCCCCCCCCCCCCATCAATATAGGCTATTCTATGACACGCCCTGAATCCTAAATGTAATAAAGTGAATGACTCAAGAGGAAGATGGGTGTGACATAGGAATACAAAGAGATCATCACACATGAATATTGGCAGAATATTTCAGGAGGCTATGACCTACCTCTAACCTGTGACCACGTGCTTTTGCAAGTACCTGGCTGGAATTATGCATTGTGCTCCTGTTCTGATTTCTACCATTTTGGATCTCACTGTGGCTAAAGGTATAACAGTATATTAACAAGCTTTATGTGCATAAAAAAGTTGTAATAAAACTGCTCTTCCCCACCCATTCAGTCTGTCTGTATTCCCCATTGTACAGCACTGCGGACACTATGTAGCGCCTAATAAATAAGCGGAAATAATAATATTTTTTATTTGTTAATCAGCATATTGTACCCGCCAATAAAATGACATTCAATAATATCTATCTTTATTAATGTCACTAACAATAAGTGTAATTTTACAAATGTATATGTGCCAATAACTTTTTACCTTTTTACTTCCTTCCTAGAACATTTTATGAGCCCACAGATAAAACATGCAGATGCATATTCAGGAAGAGAATGTATTTTCTTCCTGAACACATCATATATCAGTGCTAAGCTGGATTATGGCCAGCAGTAATAGGCTGAATGTTAATAACTATGTTAAACAAACATTGGTAAGTTGTTTAATGGGTTTTTTTCTGATGTTGATGACCAAAGGAACACTCACCTACACGTATAGTTCAATGATGGTGAATACAGAAAACTAAACAATATATTATGTCCCTCTTTGGGCGGCACTGTCCTAATTAGCAGAACAAGTAATTTGGTCAAATCAATCTCTGTTTTCAGAATTCTCAGTTTTAGAAGTAATACCAATACCAATACCAATCACATTTGAGTTCACATTCTCCAGTGTGTAAAATGAAACTAAGAGCTTGAATCTGATTAATTGCTATGGGCAACATCACCACTTTCCAATCTCACCACTTAGTAAATATACCCCATTGTGAGAGAGGGAGAAGTGACCTATAAAGACAGTGACAGAAAACAGAATTTTGGATAGTCAAGTTAATATAGTATGAAAAATGTGTGTCTCAGGGGGTTAATTTAGTTTGGACTGCATAAGTGTTAATTAACTTGAGGGGGTAATTTAGTCAACTGTTTAAATTATGTGTGTACTTCAGCACTTTAGTTAGCACAACTTTGTAACCTTGCAGGCTTGCAGATATCTAAACTATAGTAGTTAGAGAGGACANTCATCATCCTTATAAAAAATGTTTTATCATATCTAAAAAAACAAAAAAAAAAACAACGTAATCTTTTGTTATTTTGTCTTAAGTTTAGATTATTAAGTTGGTGTTTGGTGTTCTTATTTGTAGTATGTTGTTGTGTGGCTGTATGGAGGCTCATTTCATTGACAGTATTCTTGCTTAAGCTGGATTATACACCTTTCAAGCAATGCTGGTACCTGTAACAATAACAAACGTATTTTTTCATTCTATATTTACATGTTACAACAATGTGGGTTGCTGAGGGAAGAGCGTTAGTGTTAATGGCATGAATTGCGCTAGACCCAAACCTAATGTGTAAACCAGCTCTGTTGTCAACTAGCCTGCAACTGACTAATCATGGTGGATTGGAGCCCATGTGCTCTAGTCTACAATGGCTCAACTAGGATTAAATTACTACATTCTGTCAAACAAAAAGAACAATGTGTTATAAACCAGAAATGGTGACACACAACTTTTGTTCTTATGAACATGATCGTATCAAGGATGGGCCTTCTCTGAACCATAGAAGTTGCAATTATGACCTTTTATGTGTATACAAGTGATTGACAAAAGAAACTCATGTTTTCATTCTAAAAATAGTTTATTTGAGATAGACATTATTATAATAACTCAACACATTCATTTTTTTTTCAAATAGTTGAAAAAATATACTCAAGTTTGCTTCATTTAGAAAAATACAAACAACATGTACAAGAATTCAAAGAAAAAAATAAATTAACAATAAATAAATTGACATAAATATGTTGCAATAATAATATTAATAATAATAATAATAACAATAATACATTTTTAAATAATGGTTTTGTAACTGTATTTCTTAATACCATAAAACATATTATAGCAGGGTATCATTTCAGTATTATTGTACAGAAAACTGCACAAAAAAAACTTGAAATTCACAAGTGCCTACAATATCAGCTTGATATGTTCTTTTTATCTAATCTTGCAAATATTTAGGATTTTCATGTGACATCTACAGCAATAGGAACTGGTGTATTATGATTGCTTTTTGCCGGTAATAACCCTTGTGTCATATGATCTTCCAGTATTGTAAAATCCTCCAGAACAATTATTTATGACATTTACTAATAATGTGAAATCTTCAAACATGCTTTGAATAATAACAAAGCAAGTCTTAGCATAAACTGAACCAAGCTGACGTGCAATATACGGTACACAGAATGCTTACTTTCTATGATATATTTAGCTAGTGTTTTCTAGTTTAGATGTGCATGGATACCATAGTTAGCATATTCCTCTGTGAACAATGACAAAAAAAGCTGTTATGCATGTTTTACAATATGTCTGCATTTCTCCGGTCATTGCACTCGTTCTTGTTACACCAATAAATAAAAAGTAAATGGTAAAATAAATTATAATATGAAATATGCTGATCATATTAACTATTACCTTGCATTGTAAAAACAAATTGATTATCAAGCAAAATCCTCAGGAATGGCTTACTCTTTAGTGTTTATAGTGTTTTGCTCTAGGTAAACCTATATCTTTGGGGGCTGGTTTTCAGTTTTTTCAGCTCTTTGCTAAAACACTGCATATATTTTCACCATATTTGCAAAGTAAAAATATATAAAACAACAAAACATTTTCTTTAGCCTAAAAACCTGTAAATGGGTAAGAGTTGTTATTTAAAATCACTGCTTTTCTTTAAATGTTTAAGCCCGCTCTTTACATAGTTGTTCAATATAAATTTGTAATAGTGCAATAAAATCATGCAGCTTTTACAAAAATGACACATAGTTAGAGCCTTATTTTTTCAACAACTGTGCTGCGTACTAATCATTATGGTCCTGATCCAGAATTTGGCATGCTCCAGCTTTCCACGAGCATGGCACTTGCTTAGAAAGTGAGGGAGTGCAGAAAATTAGGCGTAATGCTGGGCTAGTGCAACAGGGAGTTACATTTAAAAAGGGGAGTTTTTCCCATTTAAATAGTTGTTGTAAGTGTAGTGTTGTAGTGTAAGGTGCTTGCACTATCCACCATGCGCTTACACTATCTCAGGGGATGGTAAAAGTTATTAGCGCAGGTCATTTTCAAAAGGAAAAATTGCAATTTTTATGAAGAATTGTTTTAAATAAATGATGCGTATAAAAGAATGATGTCATACCTTTTGTTACATATAAAGGGTAGCAGTGTACTGTACCAATGCTTTGCTCTGGCATTGCAAACAAATTAACCCATTTAAATGGGTTTCTAAATGTTGCAAATGCAATCATTTTTAAACCCATTTACATAGAAAGGAAATAGCAGAGACTGCATCTGTAAAAGTCACAGGGGGTCCTAGTCTGCCCTCTTTTTCTACGCCTTATCCAGAGTTGCGTGTCTCTGCAAAAACATGCAACTGTAGATAGAAGGTGCACTATGTACGCATTTCACATGTGCTAAAAGCTCTGGATCAGGCCCACATTTACTAAACTACAGGAAAGCAAAAGATAGTGGTTGCATCCAACCAGATTCTAGCTTTCATTTTCCTATTACATACTAGAGAAAGTCAGTTAAATCTGCTTGGTTGCCACAGTTTAGTCAATCTATCTCAAAGTCATTTAGGACCAAAAATAATTAGAGGTCTTAAACATAAGTGTGAATATTAGATCAGTTCTAGGGTGTTCCTTTTGATTCTCAGAAAAGCTCAAAAGTAATTGTAAACAACATAAAAATTGTATATGTTACAAACTGTATCTAACACACAAATCAAGCCCAATTCATACCAATGCATTAAACAATTCTGAGCATTTAGCACTGGCTAAATATTTAGTTTTTAAGCTTTCTTTTATAAAACATTAATTAATATCCTGTCCAAACGGAGATCAACATAACCAGTATATAGCATGATTCCCACAGACCATGGGGTATATTTACTAAGCGGTGAGATTGGCAAGTGGTGAGATGGTGAGATTCAAGCTCTCAGTTTCATTTTACACACTGGAGAATGTGAACTCAAATCTAATTGGTTGCTATGGGCAACATCCCCACTTTTCAATCTCACTGCAATCTCACCGCTTAGTAAATATACACCCATGACTTTTTACAATCCTGCAATGCTTTTTTTTAGTGATGTCACTATGCTTTTATGATTTATATATAAATCATATTTCCATTTATTAGCACGTAGTGGATACCTATTTTGTATTAATATAAATACATTTACATTAATCAGGCTTGTGACCACTGGTATTGCTAAAGTTCCAATTTTCAGGCTTCTTTGTGGACAATAATTAATGAGAGGTAACAGAAACCAAAAATGTAAAATACCTAAAGAACACAATGCATAAATCAGTGCATTTTTTTCTGTATGTGTTTTCAAATATTTTGTAAACATGGGATATTTCTTCTCAGACGCCCCTACTCAAGTAACCATCTCTTGGGCCAGGTTAAACCATAGCTTTGGAATGTCCAATACTCTAAGAAACAGTGGATCCTCGTTTCTTAGGCACAGTGGCACTTTTTAACAATCATATCCTCAAAGACAGTAAAAACTAGCTTTCGTTCCGAATTATAATGCATAAGTACCATTGGGTCATAGNTCCCAGGGACACAACAAGGTGCAGGAGTATCCCCATTAAGATGATGCATTTTGTATTTAATTTGAGCATGCATACTGGCTGGCTTGTAGTTCTGTGGACAGGTCCCATCACAAAATCGCATCTCATAGGTGGCGGGATGCACAATCCAGTCACTCCATCCAATCTGCTCAAAAGATACCAATAAGGACTTGCGACAGCACTTCTTTTCACTCTTTTTACAGTCCTCGTCTGCTGCAATGGACCTTGTTTTTCTTTTTTTAAGGTGTGTTTTCTCCTGAGTCTCTACCTCTAATACAAGTGCGTCATCTGCTCCCATTTCTTTGTTGCCATAATTCAGGAAGGGGTTGTTCAACGTTATCACTAGCTCAAGCCGGAGACACTTTTCAGAACTTGCAACCCACTGCTGTACAGCAGTATCAACATTTAATGTCAGCGTGTCTTTGTCTACAGGTTTAGAATCAAGTAATTTATGTTTGAGTACTTCATTGGCTTTACCCGATTCTACCACTTTATAAATGTTCACAACAGCTTTTGATGTTGAGTTAGCTGTTGTAGGTCTCAGTGCAGCCAATATGTGTTTACATAATTTAAGTTCTGCTCGCATGACATTCAGCTTATGATGGAATGTCTGAGTCCTAGAGAATACCAGGTTGTAGCGATGACTATGGCTTCCGTGCATCTCGCACTTCTTTATGTTGTGCTCCACTGCAAAACAAGGAGACATTGTTATGAGACTTTCTTTACAATGTTTTCTCTCTCTACAATTCAATAGTTAATTTAATTAAATTAGAAAAATCTATATGCTTAATTTCTACTCCATACTTCTCTCTGTTACAAACAGAAAAACATGTTCAAATGTATAAATGGGCAAAACCTTGAAACATTTAAACTAAAAATACTTTGGGGTATATTTACTAAGCAGGGAATTTGCTGGGGAATTGAAAACTGGGGAAAACCAATCAGATTCGAGCTCTCAGTTTCATTTTACATACTGGAGAATGTAAGCTCGAATCTGATTGGTTGCTATGGGCAACTTCCCCACTTTTCAATTCCCCAGCAATTCCCTGCTTAGTAAATATACCCCTTTATCTATTAATCAATTTATCTATAGGTTTCAACTGAAAATGAATGAAGTGCTATTTATGTGCAACAAGTAAAACTATTTTGCTGCAAGGAAAAACATTTTATTAAATGTACCTCCTGATTTGCACCTGTATTTATTGATACATTTGTTATCTGGATCAGCCCTTCTATCTCTACCATATGGTGTGAATTCTAGAGACCAAATATAACGACCAATTTCAGATTCAGATTTTACAATCACTAGAATGGCAAAATGCTGGCCTGCATTTGGTAAACAGGCCACCTCCAAGCCTGGCATTGCAAGGACAGATGGGTATCCTCTGGATATTGTGTCCCCTAGTAGGTATTATTTAGAAATGGTACAACAAGCTAGGCATTCTCCATACTATTTAAACCTCTGTTTTAAAGGAGAGATCCTTGGTCGGATATCTGTATAAGCCTTCCCTTACCCATACAGAAGGCTGGATCCAGTTAACATCTAGAAATGGATTCCAGAAACTAAATTTATTAAGCAGGTAGACTGCAGAGAGACTTACAAGTGGGGATGTTGCCCATAGCAACCAATCAGATTCAAGCTCAAATTCTCCAGTATGTACAATGATACTGATGGCTTGAATCTGATTGGTTTCTATGGGAAAAATTCCCATTTTTCAAACTCCCTGCAATCTCCCTACTTAGTAAATTTATTCCCAGATCTCAGCTAGAATCAATTTCCAAAGCCCACCTAGATCCAGCTGGAAATGGATTACTGCAGCATCGTAATTCTGGATCTCGACCAGATAAGTCACAACTTTAAAATAGAAGAAGCTAAAGAAAATATATGGTATTTCTTATAGCTTTTAATGTAGAGGAAAAATGTGAAGGCTACAAAATAGACCACTAGAATTCATTTATCATTTATGAAGAATCATCATTGTCTTATAGGTGCAAAAGAAGCATGAGCTGTTTAAAGGGCTCGCCTTCAGTTCATTATTTGTATTAACGCCTGCAAATTATCCTGCTTTGGCATTTACCAAATTTTCTATATGTATCAGCACATGGTAGTAGTTATTTCTCTTCCATTATTAGAGCCAGTTTATTCACTGATTTCAATATTATGGAATTGTGAAAACAAAACTGTTCTCACTTTCCTTGACATGCTTTACATAAATGTATATGTATCATGTATAATGTATTGCTAAGTATTAACAATAATTGATAAATGCTATCAGAATACAAATGTGATCTCCTCTACTGTGTTCATTTCTTGAAAGTGCATGCTCTTACATGTTTGATCATAGGAAGACAGACATAGGAAAATAATGTATACAGTAATTTGAGGGAATTTACAGCAACAATAATTTTTTATTTCATTCTGACATTAGCACTTTTGCATTTCTGGATAGTTCCTACTGAAAATGAGTAGGCTGAGACGTTTAATGTAGAATCCTATAATGTTTTATTTTTTTTACACTAAATATATTCTTAGTTATATTCTTTACTTATAATATTATTTTATTTATGCAATATAAAATGCAATATAATATGTTGCTAATAAGGTTTAAAACATTGTTAGTGTAGTATATGATATGCATTCAGTTTTAACAATTTGTAATAATATATCAGTTTGATATTTGTAAAGTCATGTAGTCTGTGTAATAAGTAAGAATAGGAGCATTTCATTAAGTAAAATCTCCTCCTTTATCTTACACTTACTCCTACCCTGTAAGAGTTTAGGAATACAGTAAGTGCAGGGATACAACTGTTCTTGCAAGAGCATAAAACCACGCACTTTCTTATTTAAGTATAGTGGTACATTAGAGCAGGGCACAATGCAAATTGTCTACTTTGTTTTGACTTTTTTATGCTCGCTGCCATTGTGCATATACACAGTGCAAATACACACTGCACTTCCACTTAAAAATAGGTGTAAGTGCAGCTCTGATCCGCTCTGTCGGAGTAATCAGGTACAAGAATATACCAGCGCAATTGTTTTATTATTATTTTTCTTCTTACAGGGAAAATACTTTTGGACATAGAATACTCATGTTGCATATCCTTATGTTTAATCTCTAGATTAAAATACAGCTAGGAATCAGTTCTAGTGGTGTATGCAGTTTAATTCTACTCCCTTCCCATTCTAATATTACAACAAGGGTCTGTTATATACACATGCACCTGTTTTGCCCTTTCTTTTAAACTCTGGATCAATGCCAACAATGGATTATATTTTAACTCTATCTATCTATCTATCTATCCATCTATCTATCTGTATAAGTTTGATATAGTATTAACATTTTTAAAACTCAATTATGTAAAAACAAAAATATAATCATATGCCAAATGGAAATGTTAGTCACTTACATTTCGGTGTTAATATGTGCAGTCTTGTTTCTGGATCCTCCTCCCTGGTAAGGTTTAGCCTGAGCTCCTTTAACTTCTCTTCGTATAACCAGTGCATTTTGCGGATTTCATCGCTGTTCATTTTCTGCTTAATAACTGGAGGTTTGTGTAAGCCCAGACGATCCAAAATGCTCTTCTTCACTGCTTTCAGCTGAATCATCTTCTCTTGCTCACCCAAGGGCCTGAGCTGTACCCCAGTGATGGATAAGAGAGTGAGGCACAAAGCAGCACACCTGACCTTCCATGAAGAACTCTGCATTGTGTACTTGTACCACAGTGTTATAGAGTGCAGGGCTTGTGCAGCACACAGCTTATGAGCTGTCTGAATGAATGAAATTCCCCAGTGGCTGTCCTTTATAGCTTTCTGAACTGCACGCCCCCACTGACATACTCAGTGCATTGTGGAAGTAAACATTGCAAATGCCAGTGAAACACTTGTCACAGATAGATGTATTCATTTCCTTTCCGGACGCCTTAAAGGTGCAGATTCCCAGGCAATGCCTAATAATATGTAAGTGGTGATTTCATGGAAATATTAGATGTTGTGTCAGTTGGTTTGTTATACATTTTGGTGTGGCTTATTAGGTATAAACACAAAAACATGTAAACCATTAGTAGTTTTGTAAAATAATAAGCCTACTTAATGTTATTGTTATTTTCATTCAACATTTCTTAAACATTACTTATCATGTATCATTTACACTGCACATCAGAAGAATAAGAAAATTGGCAAAACACTTAGTTCACAAATAATAACATCTGGTTGTGTTCGGCAGCATTTCTTTGCCAACGCCTCTATCTTTGCTTTTTAGAATCCTTTGCTCCATTTACTGACTGATTCCTGCCAACTCCTCTTTGTCATGGTTAAAGTTAGGAAACAGCATTTTCTTGGAATTTATTTACTTTAGTCTGATATTTAATGCTTATCATTTTAAATATAGAACAGCTATTTATATGTCATTTATTTTATTATGTTCCATATGTATTTTGGTATATATTGTATTACATCAGCAGGAGTCACTGTTTCTACTTCTTAATATTCCTTGAGCTTTAGACCATGACTAATAACTTACACAATGACATGCTAGACAAAAGGAGTGTTTCACTGAAGTGTAACTATAAAGATAGTGTATACATTTTTTTAATTTTGGTGATGGAAATTTTCATGACTATCATCATGACTTTCTTATATATGGTCAACACGTTTCACTTCCCATATACGCATACTTGCACATAAATATTACATATAGTCATCAATGCCCCTGTCCCATTTCTTGGGGCATAACACATCATAATATATGAAGCTATAAACACGTCTACTCAAATATCTGACTAATTGCAATGGGCAGCAACAAACTTATATTTGGTTTATCATAGTGTGGGGAGACCCATTCCAATATAAATGCAGGAAACATACCCAGAGCAAAATCATTTATTCTAAAAGGGAAAAAAGGACACACAAAAACACCATTGCTAGTTTGTGGTCAGATAATCAACCAAGAAAAGTTACGTTTCTATCAATAATATGTGTTTTCGCAGGATTTATGTCTCCTTCTTAGCCGTTGCTAAAGGCTAAACATTAAACTAAAGGCTAAACAAGTTCAGCTGTTCTTCTCATATTAAATTTATTATCTTGTTTTTTATTATTATAATTCCTGTGGTATACTTTTGTTTTATTATTTTTTAATGTGGAAACAGCAGAGCATTTTTTACTCATATTAGTTTAATGAAGATTATCTATATATTTTACAGATTAATGGATACATATTTATGAAAGGAATATCTTTCAGTTTAGTCACATTCTGACCACTTTTACTTGCTGCATTAATCAGTGCTAATGGATTACACATTTTGGTCCATCCACCTAAAAGAAATAACATTTTTAATACAAAAGCGAAATTGACATTACAAGTGGGTGTTTCCTCTTAGACAATTTATAGTATAGACAGGCATTCCTTCTTAAAATGTACCAAGTCTGGCTTAAAAACTTGCTACCGCATATATCTGACAGAGATCCTGCTCTGCTGTTTGCAGACTGTAAGGTGGAACTGCAGTCCTTGGTCTGTGGATCAGGCGAAGCCTTGGTCTAAATCTAAGCCCTGAGATTGCAGATAGTACAAAAGGGTAGTAGGATCCAGCCCTTTATTCAGTCATCTTAAAAATGCTAAACTTACAATAAGAAGCTCTGGTGGAGTCATTACCTTTAACACAGCTCCTACACATGTTCATAGGACAAACTGCATCTAACAGTTTCATAGAGTCATCATGTCAAGTTCCAGTTTATGACAGCTATAGTACAACTATAGTACAGCACATGTGACCAACAACCCCAAGGACTCTCTACTATTTACTCTTTGTTATGCAGCTATGGATACAAATGGATTTACAGAAAAATGCTTGTTTTGCTTTTAATGAGAGTTATTATAGTATGTAAATGCAAATGAAACAATGCAGCATGACCAGTTTGTTCATCATAACTAATGCAACATATTTCATATGGCAGATAATGACATTTGCTGGTTCATAATTATTACAATGAGCTAGTTTATGGTTTATGAAATAAGTTAAATTAAAGTTAAATATCATTCTACAACATATTATAGAAGTAGAATTCTATCAGAACAATGCAAGCTAGAAATAGTTTGTTTCTGGAGTTGAACTAATAGTAGAGAAGCAACTAATAAAGTAAAAATAAGAACATTTGCAAATGAAGTTATGTTGCAAATGCAAAATGAATTAACAAATGCTGCATGTTGAAAAAAATTAGTTTAGTCACAAAGAGTGACTGGTTAATTGATTTATCCGTATGACTCATAATTGGTTCTCCATTTCTATTAATTTTAATTACATAGGAAACTTCGCCCAGAACGCGTGTCAACCTTTATTATGATGTCAATAAGATGTTGCACAATCCTTCTCCATACAATGCATTGTGTTAGTGCAAGAAGGTCAGACCTCTGTGCGTACAGAGTATGCACAGATGCCTGAATCACCTGTTCTATACTTTTCCAGCAATAAATATACCTACCTTATTTGATTAAATATTGCAAAAAGTCCTTCCGTTTAAAAGAGGCTGCAGTGACCATCATTGACAGCAGGGCCGTTTTAAGGGGCAGGTGACCCATACAATAGCATGGGGAAAGCCCCAAGTACTTTATGGGGGGCGCTTTGCTGAGCCCTGTTAGACTAATTGGGATTTTTGTGCAAAATAAAACACTGACATCAATCACTTTGCTCCTTAAGAGCTCCTTTTATAGCTAAATATAACTGTTGAGGCTTTTTTATAGTGGGTTGACACTATAAAATGTTACAGATTTACTGTTTCATGCATTCTACAAATACTGCATTTGTGTATGCTGCATACGTCTGTTCGGCTCAGTTCTGCATTCTGTTTCTGCCCAATTATTGATGAGGCTCATAATATGCTCTGGATATATTTTTAGTCATTGTTTGGCATAAAGTTTTGGACAACACTTTTTACAATGTATTTTATCAATGCTATTAACAATATCATTTTATTTTGGCATTAACTTTTTATGGTTTCCCGCATTAGTAATTACTAAGTAAATATATATTGAAGTACTTTTGAGGTTACTTTTCTGTTGAGTGTGTCATCACCTTTCACACAGACCCAACCAATCCTACCTCAACCTACGACAAAATCCATATTAAGTTCAACAGCATCTATTAGTCACAAATGTTTAAATATGCAAGTACTACCTTGTAATACATTAACAGGAAAGAGCAGCAAAGTTAAGGATTTAAATGGGAGCGTAATTAAACCAACTGGCTGGGCTGGAACCAATAATGTCACTTACCCGGAAGTGAGGTTCATTGGTTGTTCCCTCTGGCGGGGGCGTGGTGAAGCTATATCTATTAAATTTGCCATCACAACCTTCCCTGGCAGTAAATTCTACATCTTGACTGCGCTTACTGTAGAGAACCCTTTCCTCTGCTGGTTGTGAAACTTCTTTTCTTCTAATAATACAGAGTGACTGCATGTACTCTGTACAGTCCTTGCTTGGGGTAAAACGTTCCTTTGAAAGTTCACTGTACTGACCCCTAATGTATTTGTATATCATAATCATATCCCTCTTACTACCTCTTTTCTAAAGTAAACATGCCTAAACTGACTAGTCTTTCCTCATAACTCATTGATCTTAAACTCTTTATAAGTTTTGTGGCCATCTCTGAACCCGATTCAGTTCTATAATGTCTTTTTTATGGAGTGGTGCCAGAACTCCGTACTTCGTACTCCGTATTGTAGATGAAGACTCACTTCATCTAGTGTCACCTTGAAAAAGACTGCAGGATAGTTGAAATGCATAGGTGTGACATTATAAAGAATGCAATTCATCCCTAACTATAAGCGCAAATATTACACACTCCATACTTGACATAGGGCCCTATTGAAAGCCGGGTTACAAGTAACAACAGAGCATATATAGTGGTGATTCTTGCATATACTGGTTTGGGAAAAAAATGAACATTTTTTAAGAAAGATGTTTTAAAAATAATGTTACTTGGAACCTGGAGCTGTTCAACTGTACTAACTACTGAGAAGGGGAAGGATCCCAGTTTAAGTGCAGAGATTCAAGAAAGAGAAAGTGTAAGTAGCTTGGAGATGTATTTCAGGTGTAACCCCCTCACTGTATTAAACTATTTTGCCCTTTCCTTTATTCCCTGGTAAACCACGAGACGTACCTGGGAGCGCCTGTATCCAGAGAGTGGTTTACATCTGAGATATTCCATGCTGTGAGACAAAGAAAGGGAGAATGTAAGTGGGTCCAATAAAAGCTATAGGGGACAGTTATTTCCAATATATAACATTATCTTAATTTCTATTTATCTGAGCATCAGTGGTGAGGACGTCAGAGGCAGTGGAACTGGACATGATAGCGAAGGTCACCTCTATATACTGTGGGATCAAGAAAGAGAAAGCGACCACCTTACAATCAACCATACAAGACAATCGTTGGGAGTTGTTGAAATCTTGATTGATGAGCCTGCAAAGAGGGAAAAAAATGAAGGAGCAATTAAGCCTTTTTGCCCTAACCTCATAAAAACAGAATCAGACTATATATTTTATCTCCTTCATTTATTTATATGAGTATAAGAACAGTGGTTAAGGTGCCTGGGATCAGAGAATACAAGACTGAATGAAAAGATCCTAGGAAGACATCCAAAAGGTCTTGTCTTGTCCTCGTGGAATATAATAATTGGAGGTACTGTTAATTGGAAAAACTGTCAGTATTGACAAACCTGAACTGTTGTACTTTTGGACTTCATCATTAAGGGAGAACAACTACTAGGTTTTGCTGCAGCCCCCTAAAGTAAATAATGAGGTAGTGTCAAACAGGAATACACCTATTCTTAACAATTTATAAAATGATTAAGCATGTTTGACTTTTTAAGCTACAAAAAATTGCTTTTATGTTTTTTCTACACATAAATAAAGACTAATGAAAAACAGATGATAACAATGTTAATTTATATTAATGTTTATGTATTAACTTCTGTTTATGATTCATGTTATTATGCTGTAAGGTTATTAAATTAAGGCTAAACCAAAGTCTTTAAATGGTAAATAAAAGAAAGACACAATATAAGCAAGCAATACACTGAAATACATTGTTTAATACTGGTTTACTGGTCTTGGCAAAATTAGTATTACAAGAAATTTTGGACATCAGAAATATACAGACAATGAGTGCTGTTGACATTCAACTAGTATGTGCTGCCATGTCCTTGGCACATAAATAATGCCACCATCAGTCAGAACACACATCATTTTTTCCATAAAGGGTTGCAGATCAGATATTTTTTTATTTTGTACTACATATAAGTTACTATGCCAATATAGTATAATATTGTACACAGTGACTCAGTGGCAATTTTATCTAACACTGTAGGGGATGCAGGTTACATTCAGTTCTGTGTTCTGAAAGTCTTTGCATGCTTTTATCTCCTGTACTGGTGTTTCTCTAAAACCATACCAGTAACAAAACCAGAAATGAAAGAAAAAAAATGAATTAAAACGTAAAGTATATCAAGATGCTGCAGGATGTAAGGCTGCACTAAGCTTACGCGACTTGTCCGCAGCCCTGAATTTGCAGCACCCCTGTGAGTGCGCAGAACACACCATGGTGCCCTCTACATTTGTACAGACACTGCAAACGAAAATATAGTAGACAAAAAAGTACAGCAAAAAGGATTATCCTTATTCACAATATGCCATTTCTTTTAAGATTTGATTTACTTTGTCTCTGAAGTTGTTCTTTTCAAAGAAAATAGAATTTTTCTATTTTTAATTTTCATCTTGAAAAGGTAACAAACAAGGACAGTTATCACATAAACAACCTGGAAAATGGAAAGACAATTATTGAGGTACAACAAATGAGACGGCTGCTAACCTAGCTGCTGGAGATCTATAAATCAAATTCAAGTTTCAGAACTTTAAGATAGATCCAGGATTGTCGTATGCATTTTATGATGGTGAAGTGTATTGCAATAACATATATATATATATATATATATATATATAATTTATGATAACCACAATTAAAATATATATAACTCCTCAACATGGCCCTGACCCTTCCACTAGGTACAATATACTCTGCTCCTGAGCTTCTAATGGCCACATTCACCTGGTTTAACTAAATTAACGAAAAAACATTTATCACTTCAAACCAGGGGGTTCCCATAGTAACAAACAGTAGGAGCACACAAGCAGAGTACCTCAATGGTCATGGATACAATCCAAAGGCATAGACCCTCCAACATCATTGATTTCACCATATAGTGTTGAATGGTACTATACAAATGTCTTTGAATTAATTTCCACTCCCACAAAAAGAATGTACCTACATTTCAGATTTGTGTGCGTGTAAGTATATAAATCTAGATCAAATCCTTAAGAAAAAAGTCCAAGCCCCCAGCTAGGAAGAGGTAGACACTATTTGACCAAAAAAGCCTCAAATTTTGTCTTAGGCACGACTTTGACTCCCTGGGATCACAATTTCATTACAGGAGAAATCGAACGCCACATAGACAATACATATTTAACGAAACAAATCAATATAACATCATTATCGTCAAGTCATAGACAGTACTATGAAAAGGCAGTACCATCAAGATCAGTGGCAGGTACCACAGATCTTAATTTAAGACAAATAAAATTGGAAAGAGCACATGCCAACTTATACTCATTATCCAGGATGTACTGTGTCCTATGCTGTTTCAAACATTTGAATACATGGTGACACAGGAGAATTATGCAAAAAGGCAAAGTTCAATGCTCAAAGCTCAAACAACACTCCAAATGTCACCCTTTGGTTAGTGGCCAATATGCCTATTGACTGGTGTCTATAAAGCACTTTAAAAAAAAAAAAAAAACAGAAAACATTACTACAACCCCATGGGATTCTCAAATTCACACTGCTTTCATGGGTATATAGGCTCTATGTAAGTGCTTTAGAAAGAATTCCCAGACTACTAAATCACCCTTAAACTGTTTCAAACAAAAAACCTGACATGCTAACAATCCAAAGAATACTAACATTGTCATAAGACTACTGTAAAGGCTACACTGAAGTAGTCTACAATTTATGCAACCCCATACCTTTCCTTGATTGTTATCATTATATAATCCAGCCATTCTTATGACTGTATTCCAGACTGTGATGTCAAGCCTCCTATGCCTACAGTAATAAATAGACAGGGGCCAGAGCATAATGGTAGTAATGACTGAGTGAGACACTGCTGAATTACCTGGAAAGAGCATTGGCAGCTGCCTTTACGCTTTGTCACCCCTGCTGCCTATACCATCTGTCCCTTTGCTGGCACTTCACTCTGTCCCCCACTAGAATAGTGGCAGCGAGGGACAGAGTTAACTGTCTGCGGGGGGGAATTAAGTCTGGATATTGTCCTTTATTGTATTTTCTCAGCAGGATTTTGGATTGAAACCATTTGTATTTCATACCCTACCCATACATAATACCCTGCCCAATACACAATAACATAAATAATAAAATAATATAATACATTAGAATTAGATTAGGATTCCCGTCAGAAATATTTTTGAATTCAGCACAATAAAATATATGAACTAACCTTGTCCTAAATGCTGATTGTGTAATATATTTAGTCCTGTCTCCTATGCAGAGGTCACATTGGTCTTTAATCCTGGGACTGTGATCTTCCCTTTTAGTATACAAGCCTGAAGGGTTTTTTTTCTTTTTCTCTTCAACAGGTCTCCTGAAGCCATCATGGTTCCTGAATATTTATTTATTTTTCTTCATAGCCCAAATGTTGCTTGAGATCCCTAGAAGATGCCCAAATGGCTAACTGACCCTGGAAAGATAAGTTCATTTAATATAAATTGATATATGAACACTGTTAAAATCAGAATACAGTAATAACAGGTACTTGCTATGTTTCCAGCAGACCCAGGACTGAAAAGAAGTGTCTTTCACTGACCTGGAATGGGCCTGGAAAAGCTCTATAATAGACCTGTGGGGACAGACCTCCAGCAGTGCTGCCAAATGGCTCCATGGTAGTTCACTGCACTGATATTATGACTTCAGTGTTAGTACAAAAAACTTCCTTTAGAAGAAAAGAAGAGATTAAGGCCTATATTTACTGTAGGACATTGGGAGAATGTGAATTAGAATCTGATTGCTTGCTATGGGCAGTTTAGCAAATCAGGCCCTACATTTTACTTATAAACGTCCTGAGAGTATGGGAGTATTTAAACAGCAAATGGCTGAACACTCACTACGACATTCAATCAGACACACCTTAATAAAACAAAAGAAACAAGGGCCCCATAGGACAGAGGTGCCTCACACCAGGCACCAATAGAGTTCATTTATCTTGTTAAGAGGGGCAGTGCTCTGAGAGAGCATAGAGTGGGAAGGGAGGATTTAGGCAGGGGAGTGCTTAGATATTCACTATAAAAGTCTGGGGGGAAGGATTAGAGGCACTTTTTTTTTTCTAGGATTTATGCTGGATGGAGCTGGACGTAGTGATCTCTCTATCACTTTTTTGTTTGCTTTTCTCATTCTTTCTTGCTTATTTTTTTCTTCATGCTTTGCCTTGTTTCTTTCTTATCTTTCTTTTTTTTTATCTTTCTTTCACCTAAGAGTCCCTTAAATCCCTTTTCTTTTGTCTGCTCTTCTCCCCCTTTCCCCATTGGTGTTACACCTGCTGTTCTGTTTCCCGGCCTATTCTACACATACTCGATCTGCGCCTCTCAGTTCCTTCCTCAGACTCTGCAACGTAGTCCGCATGAGTATTATGGGGGACGTTGTTCAGGTTGTTCTACAGGGAAAACAGCAATGAGTCTTTCTGTTGGGAATTGTTCCTAATGAACTTGCCTGTTTGCAATTATTCCCTCTTATGTCTACTGCAGCGGGCCCTGCAGTGAGTTTCTCTATGAATCTCACTGCTGCGGGTATGGTGCCTTTTCCTATTCCACAGGTTCCAAGACTTTATGGACTGCAAGACAGAAGAGCAAGGTGTTCATGGAGAAATGGATGGCTCAGATAGCCAGGCTTAGAAAGCCTGCATTGGTTTGTGAGAATACCTCTATACCATGTTTTCCCTGATTGATGCAGTCAAAAAGGGGCTTACTGTCACTGCTGCAAAAGGAGAGGGGGAGTGGGTGAGGGTGCCTATAGGATTTCACCAGGTGACTAGAGGGATTTTGTGTATTTTCAACTAGCTACACAACATTTCAGCCAGGGGAGGCTAGGGCCTTGTATGGAAGGCTTATGACAAAGAAATTAGGATAAAGCAAAAAGGTTTGCCGTGTATTGGGTTTGGGGTGAAGCACAAGGTCTGGACATCCGTTATGCAATTCCATATGGAAATGGATGACCCCCAGTCATATCGGAGGCCTACACCACAATCCCAATCACGATTCATGGACAAGGGGTAGGACCATGGATATCCTCAAAATTGCAAAAAATTGTAAAAATCTAAATTCCTCTTTGATTAAGTTTATGTCTCGGGGACAGTTCTGATGTTCAGCTGTTTGTTGGTGACATGTTCAAAGCTATTGGTGGGCTCTAGGTGGCAGAGCTCTGCGCTGTAGGATACTAATGCTTGTGGTGGTAGCCACATTGTTCCCAATAATTGTATTGATTAAATTAATTTAATTAAATCCAGTTTAATTTCATAGGTTAATATCAATTCTAATTCGTCCCAATTTAATTTA
>JABWIB010002915.1:48641-61544 GCA_016617825.1 Platyplectrum ornatum | reverse complement strand
GAAACATTTGATGTGTATTCAATCATGTGATCAAGGAGAAGATTCTGGGTCACATTACACATGTTAGATTTTAACCACTCACAAGTACCAACGTCCACAAGATAGATCTGAGTGGGTCAGAATGTGTGAGTCGCTTTATCCTGGAAAAGTATTACTGTTTAACAATGCACGTGTTAACGTTATTGCTGTAGTTTTTGTTGTTTTTTTTTAAAAAAAACAAATACACTATTATGAGATGCTGAAAATTGTAATATAGACAATGGTTAAAAAAAATGTCCCATTTTGTACATTGTCCTCTATTAATAAATACTCCTTATACTGTAAAGGCTTATGGAATATGATGTATCANTGTAATAGCATAACCGTATTCTTGAGAAAGGACCAAATACATATGCAATATTTTGTCCCCAAAATAAAGAAGTTTTGCAGTTGCAGTTTTTGTGAAGACTGTGTGCAAGGACTTCCATAATAAGCAACAGAACCCATAAGAGCAAATAAGATTTTCCAGTAGTAGACATAGAAGAGAANATAAGATATATTAACTGGATGAGCAAGTTATCCTGGTTTTATTACATATGCTGTGAAGATTAGAGGGATACTCTTATAGCAAGACTGTAGACACTTGGTAAGCCAACCATTGATTATGCCTTCAATGTTTGTATTTCTTAGTTTACAGCATCTCCATGCAAATGGTTTTATAGTTTTGCGTTAATTGGACGAGGAGGCCAAATGATAATAAATAGATGCACATTAACTATAACAACCTCATGGAGATACAGTCATGGTATGTTATAAAATCCCTTTAACAGCTCACTGACATTTCAAAGCAATAAATCTAATATAGGCCTATGCCATGACAAAATGTAAAAGTAGCAGCACATATTGGGCTAAGGATAGGTAGCATTGCATTATAAAACCTTTTCCTAGATATGCCAACCAGCTATGGGGTATTTTTAGAGAAACCTTTTATAACTATTTTGATAGCAGGGCTGTNCAAACTCTAGGCTGTTTACCTAGATCTAGAACAGTAAATGGTTATTCTGTTGCTAATTAACGTTAAATAGTTTACATGTTGTAACATTCCTCTTTCTTTCTGTCTTTATGCAGATGAAGACTTTAGAACCTGGGCAGTATCTCAAGTTACATTCACGTACATCTGACACCAGACTGAGAGCGCTACTCCTTGTAAATGGTACCGTGCAGCAGCTGGTGTTGTGAATCAGGCCGTGACCAAAAAGCAACCGGCTACTTCACAACACCAGGGTTGTACCACACCCCTCCTCTTCACATAGGAGTACAGAAGTCATGGAGACCGATTCAATACAAGCTTTGACAGCGGTCCTCTTAAACTAGATTTATATGTATTTTATTGATTCTTACATGTTGTATTTAAATCCAAACCTAAATACATAAGTGTTCTACATTTTATTCCATGATTAATGTTAATATTGAATGTTTTTTTTTGTTACCTGTGTCTTTTTAAATATTGTGTATTGTAAAAAAATACTTTATCTGTTTATAGAAAGTGGCCATTCAATGGAATTAAGTAATAATATGCTGACTGAGCCAATAACTATGCTACTAAACATCTGTCCCCACTAGCATATGGGGTGGGGGGCTGATCCAGAGTTTGGGGGTAAGGGTATAACAGGTGCAAGTGTAGACCTGGACAAAACCAAACATTGAANTTTAATTTACAAATGAAACATTCAGTTATACAGCTCTTGAGTTCTTTGTGCAAAAGTGTTTTATCTGCATGTATTACAATTTAAATTCACAGGCATCCGTCACAGTGCAATATGGTTTTGCTCAAGTCTGCACTTGCACCTAAAGTGTCTCTGGATCAGCCCCAGGATTTTTATCTGTGTGTGGAAATTTTGTTTGCCAACTTAACACGGACAATCAATTATTGTAAAGGTTTAAATATTCTGTCTATTTAAATAACTGTTAAATACAGTGGGCCAGATCCAGACTTGAGCCTACAAATTAAGCCTGGGGAAAACAATGTTAAAGAACTAGAATAAAATGTTATTCTTTGAATCAGAAAAAATACATTATTTTTGCAATTTGCACACAGATACTGACCAGCGTTAGTGTTACACTGTTCTTAGAATTAGGCTAGGAAACCTCACCTCTCACCTCTATTAATAAATGCAACTGATGACATATAACCTCCACTGCAATTCAACATGGTTTTGCCCACTTGAAATTTTATGCTCGTAAGTATGGATCTGATCCATTGTTCTCTTCTACCTAATATATCATGTATACTAGGTTGAAGAAAGAAAGTTTGCATTTAACACACCAATTTACTTATTACATTAGCAGCCACCGCTTGGTATTAGCATTCAAAATGCATTGCGTATAATACTTTTATATTGATTATTTAAAAAAATAACCGTGTAATCTTTTTTTTTTTATGCATACTGATAAAATACTATTTTGTTAGTTTTATTCACATAAATAACTTTACAATATTTATAACATTATTTTTCTTTCTTTTGTTGGATTACATGAATATAATCCTCATCAAATGTACTGTGTGTATTCTGTTTAAATTGACTTAATAATAAAAATTGGTGACACACAAGTGTTTTTTTTATATAAATTCCAACAAATGTAAAAAAAAAAAAAAAAAAAAAAAAAAGGCGCTGATGCCCTTAGCGGGACAAACTCCTATGCAGGCGGGACAGCGGGACAGTCTCGCAAAAGCGGTACTGTCCCGCTAAATGCGGGATGGTTGGGAGGTATGTAATAGTGTGTGAAGGGCATACAGTACTTAGAGCTGGGAGCACCCAAATATATTTAAAATCTGCACATTTATTCAAAATCTATATTAATAGTTTCATTGAGTCCTGGGTGAAACTATTATACAACTAACTGGTATTGTCTTGTTCATAGTATATTGTGCACACTATATTGCTATCTTATATATATTGTACCGATCTATCGCATTTCCCATCTATGAATCATATCTACCTGCACGTACTTACTACCTTGGTAAAAATAAAATATAAAATGCTTTCTCTTTCATGTAATAAAAATCAGTTTATGTAAATATTTTCTTAAAGGGTTCACCATTAACACCATTAATTGTTCTCGTTGGTAAGTTTTACAATGTTGGGATCTCTGCAGTGGAAAGTCTTTTGTACATTTTAATAATAATAAAAATAAATATGTATTGCTGATTTTACTGCTTTACTTATACTGTACTTGTTCATTCATTATCCTGTATTATTATTATTAAATATATTTTATATAAGGCTATGATGAGTAGAACTACATTGTACTGAACATAAGGATGTAAATAAACATGCATGACATTTATTTTTTAGTGACTATAAGATATTTGTAATTCCTTTGTGGGCTGACGAAAGCAAAGAAATAACATTCCTGCATCTTGTTGCATATTGTGCATTAAGCTGAGGGCCCCGGGCTTTGCTCCAGCTCACCAGTGCGCTAGAATTCCTGTGCAGCAAGAAATGATCATGCAAAGTGGCACAGTGTAACAGAGGGATGGTAAGATGTGTCTGCCAGACTGGCATATTAGAGTAGGCATGCTGTACTGTAGCCAACGGTGTTCTTTCTGAATGACTGTTATTCCTGGCATCACTGAAGCACCGACCTAGAAACGTGCCATGCTTGATTGGCACAATACACATCCCAGGCATCTTCTCTGCTGGACTGAGGCAATAGCCTAATAAACATGCTGAGATTTTGCTATGTCATTTTCCTATACACTACTGTACAGGGTAGAGAGATAAATAGACACAGTGATAAATGGACAATAGTGATAAATAGGAACACAAATACGTACGTTCCAAATACATTTGTGTGTGTGTGTGTGTGTGTAATACTGACATAATGGTTTATTTATTTAGCAATGCAACATGTACTTGTAACAAAATAATAATTGAATTAGTTGAAATCAGTATTACAGGTCAGAGATAATGTTTTATAGCCCAAGTCTAATAACAGTGTAACAGTAACACTGGTCAGTATCTGTGTGCAACATGCAACAATAAAGTATTCTCCCTGCATGCAAACACTAATATTCATTTTACCTCCCCTGTAATTCAACATGGTTTTACCCACTCTTGAAAAATCTTTTGATTGGAACAATTTATCTTATAGTGTATGGTCAGCTTAAGTCAATAGTGAATAAGGATCTGAATCTGGTCCATTGTGCCTCTCAAAAGTGCTTAACAAATGCATGCTTAAATATGCTATACTGCTTTCACCTTAGCCCAGTTCAGATAGACCATGTGCCATAAAGCCTTTGAGAGCTTCCTTATTTAAGGCTTTCCCTTTAAACCGTTATTGAAAGGTTTAAAATTCCAGCTTCGTCTTTTCTTTGCAGCAATTTGACAATTCAGACCAGCAACAGATATGGTGAAGTCATGCAGCATGTATGGAAATCTGAATATGATAGCAAGTCCTGGTTCTGGGCATGGACAATATGAACACATTGGCAGCATGATGGTTCAGTTGTGAGTTCAATTCTTGGACAAGACCTGGGTGGAGTTTGTATGTTCTCTCTGTGTGGGATTTCTAGGGGTTCTCTGTTTTCCTTGCACACCTCAAAAACATGCTGGTGCCCCTATGCATCTTTCCTATAGAATGTAAGCTTGTGCTGTTACCCAGTCATGTCATAATCAGTGTCAAATTGTAAAGCATTACATAATATGATAAAAAAAAATCCCTGTTAATAAATAAATAAAATGAATGATTACAGTACATGGAATGCATTACTCAACATGGCAAATAAACTTGTTACTTGGCATATGGTTAGATTTACATTCATCTTTTAATTATCATCCATGTTGGTATTATCATGCTATGTGATAAAGAGCTCTATTTACAAAGACTAATCCTGCAGTTGTTGTTTACATTGGCCAGACTCACTTCTTGCTGAAAGCCTAGCAATATCCACCAAAGAATTTGCTAATATTCACCCCTCTGTCGGGGTCCCAATATGATCTGCAATATGAAGACAATGTTGGTCCTCGAACTAATGAAGTCCTGGTGAATGCTGTCAATCAAAATTAAGTGAAATGAGCTTTGTAAATAGAGTTTAAAGAAAAGGAAGAGCTTGGGATGCTCTACTGATACCTTTTTGGGCCCATGTACCATGTGAGTTCATCAGTAACCCTTCAGTAACTGCACAGCATGATATAACTGTAGGTCATGTAATAATAGTCATTATAATTCACTGATTTTATTATATTTAGAAATGTGACATTATTTTCATGGATCTGAAATATGTTGCAAGTATCTGTTTCAAGTCTGTGTGTAGTTATAATAAAGTGACATAAATGAAAAATAAAGCTCATACCGTTTCTCTTGTTATACAACTGTCCCAGATGTGAAGTACTATAGCATTACTGCATTGCTTCTGAAATAGAAATTCACACTGAGATTGTCAGATGTAACAATCTTCTCCATGTGTAGAGCATTCTCATAATCCTTCAGAGTGGAACACGAAGAATATGTCAGGAATGACAGCAGTCAAGACAACTAGTTATCTTAAATGTGTTGCTACACACACACACATATATATATATGTATGTGTATATATATATATATATATATATATATGGCATACATATATGGTTTGTATATTAATGATGGTGTGGTTTAGCACTATTACAGTACCTATGATTCATTGACAAATTAATGTTTTACATCTTGGAAATTATTCCAGTCCAAAGATGCCTGTGGGAGGATTAGACTTCCTGTAGAATCTTATATAACTTTCTAAAATGTGCTCATTTTATCCACATCACCTTATTAGTTTATCTCTANATAATGGTTTATTTATTTAGCAATGCAACATGTACTTGTAACAAAATAATAATTGAATTAGTTGAAATCAGTATTACAGGTCAGAGATAATGTTTTATAGCCCAAGTCTAATAACAGTGTAACAGTAACACTGGTCAGTATCTGTGTGCAACATGCAACAATAAAGTATTCTCCCTGCATGCAAACACTAATATTCATTTTACCTCCCCTGTAATTCAACATGGTTTTACCCACTCTTGAAAAATCTTTTGATTGGAACAATTTATCTTATAGTGTATGGTCAGCTTAAGTCAATAGTGAATAAGGATCTGAATCTGGTCCATTGTGCCTCTCAAAAGTGCTTAACAAATGCATGCTTAAATATGCTATACTGCTTTCACCTTAGCCCAGTTCAGATAGACCATGTGCCATAAAGCCTTTGAGAGCTTCCTTATTTAAGGCTTTCCCTTTAAACCGTTATTGAAAGGTTTAAAATTCCAGCTTCGTCTTTTCTTTGCAGCAATTTGACAATTCAGACCAGCAACAGATATGGTGAAGTCATGCAGCATGTATGGAAATCTGAATATGATAGCAAGTCCTGGTTCTGGGCATGGACAATATGAACACATTGGCAGCATGATGGTTCAGTTGTGAGTTCAATTCTTGGACAAGACCTGGGTGGAGTTTGTATGTTCTCTCTGTGTGGGATTTCTAGGGGTTCTCTGTTTTCCTTGCACACCTCAAAAACATGCTGGTGCCCCTATGCATCTTTCCTATAGAATGTAAGCTTGTGCTGTTACCCAGTCATGTCATAATCAGTGTCAAATTGTAAAGCATTACATAATATGATAAAAAAAAATCCCTGTTAATAAATAAATAAAATGAATGATTACAGTACATGGAATGCATTACTCAACATGGCAAATAAACTTGTTACTTGGCATATGGTTAGATTTACATTCATCTTTTAATTATCATCCATGTTGGTATTATCATGCTATGTGATAAAGAGCTCTATTTACAAAGACTAATCCTGCAGTTGTTGTTTACATTGGCCAGACTCACTTCTTGCTGAAAGCCTAGCAATATCCACCAAAGAATTTGCTAATATTCACCCCTCTGTCGGGGTCCCAATATGATCTGCAATATGAAGACAATGTTGGTCCTCGAACTAATGAAGTCCTGGTGAATGCTGTCAATCAAAATTAAGTGAAATGAGCTTTGTAAATAGAGTTTAAAGAAAAGGAAGAGCTTGGGATGCTCTACTGATACCTTTTTGGGCCCATGTACCATGTGAGTTCATCAGTAACCCTTCAGTAACTGCACAGCATGATATAACTGTAGGTCATGTAATAATAGTCATTATAATTCACTGATTTTATTATATTTAGAAATGTGACATTATTTTCATGGATCTGAAATATGTTGCAAGTATCTGTTTCAAGTCTGTGTGTAGTTATAATAAAGTGACATAAATGAAAAATAAAGCTCATACCGTTTCTCTTGTTATACAACTGTCCCAGATGTGAAGTACTATAGCATTACTGCATTGCTTCTGAAATAGAAATTCACACTGAGATTGTCAGATGTAACAATCTTCTCCATGTGTAGAGCATTCTCATAATCCTTCAGAGTGGAACACGAAGAATATGTCAGGAATGACAGCAGTCAAGACAACTAGTTATCTTAAATGTGTTGCTACACACACACACATATATATATATGTATGTGTATATATATATATATATATATATATATGGCATACATATATGGTTTGTATATTAATGATGGTGTGGTTTAGCACTATTACAGTACCTATGATTCATTGACAAATTAATGTTTTACATCTTGGAAATTATTCCAGTCCAAAGATGCCTGTGGGAGGATTAGACTTCCTGTAGAATCTTATATAACTTTCTAAAATGTGCTCATTTTATCCACATCACCTTATTAGTTTATCTCTATCATTTCCTATTAATATATGCCTCCACCTTTAATAGTAAAAGGTATAATAAATCCCAGTGATACTAAATAGCAACACGATCAAAGTAAAAATGAATGGTGTGAGGGCTCTTCCAAAATAGTTGGTGTACATCATTATGTAAAGAAATTCACCCATATCGATAATTAAAAGTATAATTTCCCTTGTTTAGATTGATGGGGGCATAGATGTCAGAACTATCTCCTGTTCAGTTACTCAAATCCACATTGTCGCATTTGTCGACCAGTATGTTCACATTGCCTAAATTGAGAGGGGATAAAAGTAAAAAAGCCAAGTAAATTGTCAAGGAAAGATTGACCTGATTATATCAATTCCAAAGAATTGTGAGAAGCAAGAAGAACGGGAGCCCATAAACAATCTGGTAACTTGGTTTAGTATTTAAGGGTGAAGGAGAGAGTAATATTTTCTACAAACAGCAAAAATCCACTTAATGTGTGTTTCTTTAGTATTAACAAAAGATAAAGACTGAGGAGCCCATCCAAGGATTTCCACCAGCGGATGTGCAAATCGGCTGCTTACACCTCATGCATTCTATCCATTTGCTCCTCTTGATTTACATTAAAGGTGCAACATGCGAAAAGATGCATATAGGTGGAGGCTGCAAGGTGTAATGTGGCTGACAATACAATCAAACTAAAACCTTAAAAAAGTCAATACAGTCTGGTAAGTAAAGCTACTATGGTTTATTTTATGATGAAAAAAAGTGTTTTAAGAATTAAAAATTTCATTTAATCAACCAATATTTTAACATTGGAAGGTTAATGTATAAAGATGACCCCATCGTATACTCACACCAGCCTTAAAGCGCAGGGAATATGACATGCTAAGGCCATTTTTGTAATTTAGATATAATGAACTCTGTTCCATTAGTACAGAACACGTGGAATCGCATACAGCATAGCTCTATGTCCGACTTTCTGGACTCACTCACATTAAAATCCCATCTCTGGATCAGCTCCTTAGAACAGAACCATATGATGACCACGGCATGACTAATGTCATTTGTGATCCAATTTAATTTCTAGAATTCATTATACATAACTACAAGACCACAGATTCAGCAGCATTTTACAGAAATTAGACTGGTAACCATGGCAACGCTAATTACTTCATATTTTAACTGATTACATGCATATATTCCTCCAAATGACAACTAAAAAAAAAGAAGTGTAGGCGCACATTTGCAGTTGGTTGAAATGACAATCACACTGTAACTGAATCACAATGATAAAGACACAACTGAATAAGAAATATCAGAAAGGTGGAATGGACCAATATTTATATACTTTTTATATCTATTTATTTATTTATGCATTTATTTCTTGAACCAAACCTGGATTTAATCACTACAAAATTACATAAACATATCTATACCTATATATTCCTTTCAACATGAACATTTACATTACAAAAAAGATCTCTATGTCAGGATGCTAATTCAAGTACTTACAAATCTAAAAGGACATTTAAAATTAACTTTAAAGGAAACATTAAAACCAAATATTATGAGGATACAACAATTGCTAATTACTTGAATACCATCAATATATATTAGGCAGCTAGTGATATACCAGCATACAACTATTGATTTCTGACTTATTTCCCTGTGTAAAAATTAGTTAAGAAATAACATATTTTACAATATGTGGGACATAGATCTAACTATACTAATAGAGTATCAAGAGGACATACTCACCAGCTAGAATGCTGCCATCCTTTGACTGTGAGGATAATGACATAATATGAAGATGATGATGTGAAGGCTATGTTTAGCATGATTATTCTAATTTACTTTATCACAATGTATGCAAGGCCGCTTCCTCAATCATCAGGCAAAACAGGTCATTAATATTCATAATAATCAGGACACGCATTTTCAAATAAAAATAGGAATAAAATGAGACAAAGCTATTGGTACGGTGGTAAAACAAACACACATTTCAAGCTAATGAGCAGATGACAAAAGAAAGAATAAATAAACAGCACTAACAATACAATAGTGCAAGCTATACAGAGCGTTATTACGGAACATACAGTTGAGGTCTATTCCAATAAGGGCCAATGTATGTGTTTTTTTATATTTTTATTTAAACATTGCTCATAGGAAAAAAGCAAAATAATAAAAGTATTCACATTAAACAAAATAACAGGTACTGTTGGCAGCTTGTATAGCAGCAAAGGCATTTTCATTGAAATACAAGGAAAGTAATATAGCACAGACATTGGAAGAGGAATATCAACACACATAAAAATGATTCCTGTGATATAGGAGGATCATTGACTCCAGCCCTCGTATATGAGAAAGTGCAATGCAATTGGCTTTTACGTAACCTGCTCCTTGTCCAAGGAACCTCCACCCATTCCATTTTGAAAAGGTAGAACAAGGCTATGGCCGAGGCGTGGGATGGATCCAGAGTTGCAAAATAGATTTAAGCGCTGCAGAGTTGAGCGCCATCAGTAGATGCTTACCACCCCGCCACTCCCGTTTATTCTCATGGCCCAGGCTAAAGACAGTCCATTCTGGCGTAAGCGGGAGAGAATTAATGAGGTTTGATTCCACATATCTACATATACTAAGCCAGAAACTCCGAATCACAGGGCAGCCCCAAAAACAATGTCACAAATCAGCTTCTGGGTTTGAAGGGGACAGATAAATATGGTGATAGAGGTTGTATGAATGTAAAATTTTTATGTTCTCTTTTTTGATGGGTTCTTATAGATGCCTCAGTTTTATGTTTGCTCCTGAAAAAAAATGTTTTGTTTCAAAGATATAATGACATATTGATTATAATGCAAAACATATTCTATAACATAAGGATGGAATTGTAATTGTATTATAATTATTTCAAAGAACGGCAGCTTAGCAGAATAATCCACATAGTACATTTAATGAGTTATCTACACAGCTCACTTCAAACTAAATGCATACAGATATGCCTTCGCAAACCTCTAAAAGAACATTGTAACGTGAGCATATTGTAACTTTCTTTGTGAGCTGTCATAGCAAAAACATGCGCTCTCAACAAGCTTGTGTAATTTACATAACCTGATAATCGTATGCATCTGTGCTTCAAAACTGACTTTGCAAGAAACATTTTCATTCCTCCCCTTTGCATGTATAAGCTGATCCTTCGCTGTCATCTTGCTCCGTAATCCTATGCAGCTTGGTGGAAAATCAGAATAAGAGCTTATCACAAGTGAAAAAGTAAAATGTGGCTTTATATAGAAATTAAATGTATTTTGCTGGTAATTGTGCCACTAAATTGCTATGGAATGCTCTGGAAGGTTGCACCAGCGGGGTCTGTTACAGCACTTAAATCGCAACACGAAAATCCATATCGGGCATATATGGATATATTCAAACTCTTCCTAGATTTCTTATTCCAATTTTCAAATTATTTTTCTATAACCTTTTTTGTGAGTCTCTGTTTTTTACCGTTGATTGCATAAATATATATATATATATATATATATATATATATATTATATCTTATTATACGCCCAGCATAGGGGCAAAAAAAACATTGGATGCGATGGTATTGCTGTCAGCCACTTGCACATGCATTGAGTCTGTCTTTTCCCATATGTGCACTATTGAATTGCACTGTAAACAGAAGCGCTACTCTAGATCTGGTTCTATAGTTTGTATGTCTCTCTGTTCATAAAGAAAACTTCATCAAACCCTTGGATGTCAAAAGTCAGGACGTGGGAATTAAAAAAGAGTAACACATTTGTTTCAATCAGTTATTCATTCCCAGATAAATTGTAATTATGCAGCTAGTGCTATGTCTTTGTGGGTGTTATGACCTATTTCTCCATTGAAGTTCGAATTTGCGTTAAAATAGAATTATAGGCCAATGATCACTGCCACACCCAAAAAGGTTTTTACAGGATAGGCCTCCTAACAGAGCCATAGTTAAATATCCTGTGCTATAAATCTGATCTGATATGTGCATACACTAACATTTAATATAAAATCTTCTCTGAAGGGGAAATCCAACTCATTTCAGCCTTTTATATGAGCATTTATGTGTTCAGCTTTTACTAAATAAGAGAATCCCATAGCATAGGCTCTCATCCTCTGCTGCCATAACAACTACTTTATATCAGTAATTTGTTGCGACAGTCAAGTTTTCTCTTAATTACAGACCGGTTCCCCTGCTACAACAGCTGGCAATTGAGTACAAGAGGTTGCAACGTTCAAGTGCACAGAGCAAGAAAAGGTCTTGCAGCAACTCATGCTGAAAAGTTTGTTCAGGTAGTAATTCACTACACTAATCATTGACTTCTGGCCATCTTCCAACAGCTTCCTGGTTAAGCTAATTGCCTACATCATTCATGTCAGAAAAGTATCCTTCTACAAACAGTACAAATATAATCTCAATATTCTCATTTTATAAGAATATTCCAAAACATTGAAAATATTTTCCCCTCTTTGCATCAAAATGTTTCAGACAATTCGCACATTGCAAAATAGGTGCTTTTGACATACAAATTAATTTGCACCCCTACCTGAAATAAATAAATTTGCAATAAATTAATGAATAACCAATCAATACATACATTCATATGGACTATAGATGATTATACCCAGTGGTGGAATTCAGCATACCTATACATATATGGAAGATGAATTTGCATCTGCTTTTGGTCACTTGCTTCTTATAGATTATTTCATTGTGACTGCACTTAAGTGCTTCAGATGGGTTCACTAAATCTAAATGTAATGTATGGCTATTTGGATGACCGAAGGGCCACCAATGCAAAGTGTATCGGAAGACACATTACTATCCTTGAATGCTTTAGATAAATTAGATCTATGGGCCAGATTCAGATTTACATTCTCATGAACACTTATGACTTACACTCTCATGGGCAAAACCATGTTGAATTGCAGGGGAGGTAAAATGAATGTTAGTGTTTGCATGCAGGGAGAATACTTTATTTTTGCATTTTGCACACAGATACTGACCGGTGTTACTGTTACACTGTTATTAGACTTGTGTTAGGAAACATCACCTCTCACTTGTAATACCGATGGCAGTTAATTCACTTTACCTCCCCTGCAACTCAACATGGTTTTGCCCCATGAGAGTGTAAGTCATGAGAGTGTAAAT
>JABWIB010002915.1:20738-45789 GCA_016617825.1 Platyplectrum ornatum | reverse complement strand
GTTACTGTTACACTGTTATTANACTTGGGCTGGATCTCTCAACTCTAATACTTATTGCAACTAATGAAATTTACCTCCCCTGCCATTCAACATGGCTTTGCCCATGAGTGTAAGTCATGAATCTGAATCTGGCCCTATAATCTAGTTAATATAGTCAGCATTTATGTCTCCATTTTGGAATCTTTGAGTGGGTTACATGATCTAATATGTGGACAAGTACAATTTTGTTTTGTATGTTATAAATGAAACATATGATTCTAGTAAAACAATGGCTATGTGCATCGTACCTTTAAAACCATTATAAAATATTTTAGTAAATCTTATATCAGGAATGTGTAATGATACATCTAACTATAGCCATACCAGAGTACTCCAAGGATATGCAGCATTGGACAGTCAATCCTCAGTCAGCAGCAACTTCATCAGTTAAGTAGTTTTGAATCCCAAACTGTTTGATTCTGATAATTGTGGTCCCATTGTGAACTCTATAAATAGACTTTGTCGGATAGAAACTGCTTCAAAACTGGGTTATATGAATACAAGACCTCATCACAATTACTCAGAAAGGCATCAAGACGATTTCAAAGATGGATTTTTCTTAACACATACAGTAGTTCCACATGCTAATGTAAGACCTACAAGCACAAAACAAAGCAAGCATCCAATATAACTGCAAACAGATATACATTACAATAAAAACAATGGATACATACCTTATATATGCCACCTAATATATGGTTAATGACAATACCTAAGGGATGTATTTATTAATTTTCCATCCTGTAGATCCTGTTCCATCTATGTATTTATGTCCTCCTGGTCATGTTTAATGAATGTGAAAGCTTCCACCACTTTTTTACCCTTTATTATCTATCCAATTTTTAAATGAAGTCTGGAAATGACATAAGCTAAGACTAAACTATTTTGCACTAAGAGGTGTTTCCTGCCAACATTATTAAGAAGCTAAGTACTACACAACTTCCATGATGGCAAATTATTAATAAATATGCAGCACAAGATTTGGATCGATACAATTATATTATACAGATCAGTGGTCGAATTGGACATTTAGAAGTGGCGGTATGGAAACACTGAATATAATAGAAGTCAATGGAGATTTGTAGTATTTCAATTACAGCAGTGGGAGAAGTTCCGGTATGGCATACCCCCGTATACACCCCCACTTCCAGCCCTGATNCAGATACAACCCCCTTCTAACAGCCATTACCACTGTCCTCAATTCAAGATCGTGTGCTGTTTTATGATTAATTTTTGGTGTAGAAACACAACAGAGCAGAACAGCAACCTAGAGGTAATGGTTACGTGGGTGTGAGTTCAGGTTCTATCTTATTACAGGAAATGTAATAAATTGTAGCTTCTCTTGGAGAGAAAGATCTGTTTGATGTTATGCTGGTTGTAAAAAATACAAGTTAATTGCTTAATCACTTTAAAGTCAATAACTGCATCTTTTATTGCACAAACTAATAATGACAATGATAATGACAAATTTGTCTTTTGAATGGCCTCCAGGCTTACGCTAGTTGCATTACTGTATTATATACTTAATATATGTGCACTAAAAGGGTCAGTAGAAAACTTACTTTCTATAGTACAGTATGTACAGTATGTACAGTATGTAGGTATGTGATGTTGCTGTGTTAAGATGTTAAGTGTTAGGGCACCATTTTAATTGAAACATAAGACAAATAAGTACAGAACAATTCAGTCAGCACTAAAGAATATCAGAGATAGTACATATAGGTTTACCAATATACAGACACTGCCAAACAAAAACAATAGTAAAGGGAACAAGAAACCTGAAGGTCATAGGGCTACCAGACAATTCTCAAAAAGGATAGGGGGGTCAGCAGCATGTAAGTGTAAACATTCAGTATGACAAAAACAGGACCATGCACAGCTTTTAATCACATCTGATAGTACATAATAGTAATAAATGATTCCCATCTCTAAACAGTGTCATAGTGGGGGGTTCAGAGTGAATCCAGGTCTGTAATATGCATTTGCGAGCAACAGCACATGTGGCAATGAGCAATTTCTATACTTTCTGAAGATTTCTAGAAGGGATCCACCAAGTCTCAAAAACAAATTACACAGAACAGCCCCTTTCTATTTTGTTACTCTAGTGTAAAGCACATAGAAGAGAACACAGTTGGTCAACCACTTTGTGTCCACTATGGATCAGCCCAAGTGACATAATTAGCTGTAACCTACAGCCACTAGTTGGGGTAAGGTGGCTTACAAACTACACACATATACTAACTTAAAAAAACACAATTAGTAATGATAATCATGAAATAATAAGTATTAAAAGTTACAATAATAAAACAATTACTACTGTGTTAATTAAAGACTTACTGTTAGAGTATTTAAAATACACTGTCTACAGGTTTGGAATTTATTTATTAAAATTAATATTTTCTGTGTAATAAGCATAAATATTTTCCCTAAAAAAAAAAAGAATTTCCCAATAGTTAAACGTGGTTTTGCATATATCTCAGTTGCTGTAGATCTTTATAGGGTCCATTTGAAATTCAGCTCGCTGCTTTCTGGAACATTTCTATAGGTTTTATTTAGTGGTAATATATTTAGTTGCCATTTATAGCACTGAAGTGGTTAAGTTCAAAGAAAACATTATTGAAGAATAAGGCAATAAATACAGCTAGTGTCTCTAGCCCAAAGAAATAACATATAAATGATATAGAGCTATTGATGAATACAATATTTATATAGTGCTCAGGACTGTCCTAGTAAGATCTGAGTAAAACAATCTTGAACTGCAGGGATTTTTGTTTTTTGCTCTTTCCTTTTTAAATATGTGTTCTTACCTGTGGTGGCCAAATTACTTTTACTGCAGACATGAAAAAGGACATTTAGTAATGTTTATTTAATACCTATTTTTCTTGAATTCTAAAATTCCCAGTATGACAAAGTAAGTGCTTAAGCAACCATATATTGAAACCTTTTTGGGAAATTATTCTAGCCGCAGTCCTGTAAAGAACTGTTATTTTCTGTAAAGAACTAGCAATTTTACCTAGGACACAGCATTGATACAATCAGGGAGTTGCTTTGCAGATTTTCTGTCTAGAAACACCATGATTGATTTTTTTTTTATTTTCACACATAATTAACATTTTTAACAATTATTATCAAATAATGGAATGGTAACAGATAAACTGGGTGGGTAAGAGGATCCTGCCTGAAAAAAATTGTTATTATTGAATTATACCAACTAAATTTGAGGGTGTTTGTGTGTGTGTGTGTGTGTGTGTGTGTGTGTGTGATTGGATGTATATTTATACTAATTTTATTTCAAATTTGTATAGTGGGAAATGAGTTCTGTTCAATTCTGAATTGCCATAATCATGTACACTACTGTTCTGAGAGATACACTATGCATTCTTCCTATTTGCAATGGAGCCCAAGGGGTATATTTACTAAGCGGTGAGATTGCAGTGAGATTGAAAAGTGGGGATGTTGCCCATAGCAACCAATCAGATTTGAGTTCACATTCTCCAGAGTGTAAAATGAAACTGAGAGCTTCCCCACTTTCCAATTTCACTGCAATCTCATCGCTTAGTAAATATACCCTCAAGTGTTTTACTGAATGTGTATGCAATGTCTAGTGATCCTGATTGTATTTGTTTGCTGCAATTGTATAAGTCTGCTGCAGTTCCTTCACTATCAAGCAATGAAGTCCCACTGTTTTCTTTCCATCCTTATAGGCTCTTGAGGCCCCCAGGTAGTGCCTCCTCACACCTGCGGCCTACCAAAACGTTCCTGGTAAAGGCCATTGTCAATTCACCTCTGCATAAATATAGAGGCTGTACCTAATATTTACCTGTTATAAATATAATGGTAAATATAACATCATTACTATAATGGCATGATGACAAATACATAGAAGATGTATAAAAAAAAATACTTTCTAAATTGTAATTTATAAAATGTATAGATTTAATATATTTAATAAATATGTACCTGTACCTAAGTGTAAGCGTGCCACATGTTTAACTTTATTTTATTGAGTACTTGTGTTTGTTTAAGGAAATCGAAGACAGTATGCCTAGATGTGTGATGTAGAGCAAGTCTGGAGGTGCTCTCCTACCTGCCAGCTCTCTTGGAATGTCTCATACCCCTTTTCCACCAAGAACCCAGGTTCAGACCTGGGTTTGTACCCTGCATTTTTCCCAGGTTCAATATAAAAAAGCCTTTTTCCACTGCAGTGTGAACCTGGGTTTTTCCAGGGTAGACACCTTTTCCACTGCCAGACAGAACCTGGGTCTAATCAACTGCACCATTATACACAGCAATGCAGACCAGAATGCTAATTCACACCCCCTTTCCACTACAGAGACCCGGGTAAAAACTCTTTACCTGGGTTTAATTTCTTGGGACCCTTTTCCACCAAACTAAACCTGGGTCTATGTGCAGAAACCCAGGTTTTTTTTGTCAGTGGAAAAGGGGTATCAGAGACTGTCTACTTCCCTAGTGAGGTACTTGGAGCCTTGCTGATAAATAAATAAATATATATATATATATATATATATATATATATATATATATATATATAAATACATTTTAGTAGAAAGAGAGATATTGATATCTATGTTGATATATAGAGGAATGCTTTGGAATACCTTGCAAGAATGTTCAGTCAGGTCTGATGAAACCATCTGTATTTCCTACTAATGTTGTTACTTATTTGATGCCATCTAGTGAAAGATTTTAAGTAGTGCACATTATCATCACTTCAGATAGAAGTCATTGTTTGATTTTCTCTATTGTAAGTTCAGATTACAGATATATTGTATTTTGTATGTGATATTCAGCAGTGAACAAGGCCATATTGAGTGGAGTTGCACAAAGGCACTGATCTGCATACTCACATGAAACTATTTGCAGTGATGATTCATATTGTTCTGATCCACTTTTATTTTTTTTCTGTGTTACATAAATGTGATATCCCAGGAGTATCAGGAATATTTGTTTTGTTGTGATTATACTGTGGATCTATGTACTTTACACACCAAGGGGATGAGGAGTTGCCTTTGACCCCTCTGGCTTCTGATTGGCTGAAGAGAGAGAAGCTTCTAGACAGTGGGTGACAGTTGGAAGTTATAAGGTGCTGAGCTGAGGAGAAGACGCTGATGGAGGAGAGAAGTGTCCCGCCAGCCTCCTGGCGACAGCGGCAGAGCTTACTACACTGATCATCGTGAGTGATTGAGAGAGATAGCGGAGAGGCGGTGTGTGGACTCCATATGAAGACCATATGAACTGTAAAGACTGCCACTCACTGTTAAAATCCCTGAATTGAACTTTCACCGCCATCTTGAGCTGAGGAGCAGCGACCGCTATTTTGTGGAACTGAATAGTAGTATCCATAGTAGCATTTCTATAGTATCGGAGTGATCGGCTCCAATATGAGATTGTGACTGGCTTTACAGTACATCAGCAAAAGTATATAATTGTAGATTTGGCCAGAAAACATTACAGTACCATGGCAGAAGAGAGCGACGGGGAAGAATACCAGGTAACCTCGCCTAAACCACATAAATAGCTATGTTAATAGCATGGTTTTATTTAACCCTGGTACAAATACTTGCATTGAATGCATGACATATTCTTTAACCCCTTCCAACCCTGCGACAGATATGTAAGGCGCAGGATCGGAGCCCGTCCCGCCCGACATTGCAGGGTGACAGATTAGCAATGGGAGCTGTCACTGCCAGCTGCCAAATGTTGGCCCCGCCCCCAGCAAAGGCTGACTAGCCAATTGCAGCTTTAAAGGGACAGAAGACAGATCTGTCAGTCTTCTAATAGTAAGCACAGATCCTGTGCTTATTTTCCACAATAGGCTGTTAGTAGTGTGTGAATGAATAACTGCAGGATCTGTGTAAAAAATAATAATAATAAAAAAAAAAAGTTAAACAACTAAATCTATTGTGTCCGTGTGGGTTTTTTGTTTTTTTTACTAAAAATCATTTTTTGTTTTTTTTTTACTTTACTGATACAAAAGCTGGCATAGTAATCACAGCAGTTGCTATGTTCAGCTCTTGTGAATGAAACTAATCTGAATAATTCCAGCATTAAAAATCCATTCACATTAGTTTCATTCACGATAGCCCGCATAGTAACTGCTGTGAGTACTATGCCATCTTTTGATCAATGAAATCTTGTAAAAAATATATAAATGTTAAAAAATTAAAGGTTAATCCCTTTGCCCTGACAAGAAAAATGTTCACGCTACAAAACATCACTGCTCACTATATCCGTATATGAGTTCCTTTAGAGGTGTAGTTTATATTATTGCATTACTTCTTGGGGGATCTTACTTTACTGATACAACCAGTGGCTCTGCAAATGCAACATAACGCACTAAAACCATTCCAGCTGAATCTGCACTAAAAAGCCAAATGCAGCTCCTTCATTTCTCACTACGGTGTACCCAAATAGCGTTTTACAACCATATATATACAAATAAATACAGACTGTATCAACCAAAATTTACCGCTAACTTAAAGAACAATGTGTCACGAAAAAACAATTTCACAATCAGTTGGATAAGTAAAAGCAATAAAAAGTTATTATCACATAAATTGACACATGTCAGATTTGGAAAATAGGGCTTTTCATTTTGGACCAAATAGGCCGCGTCTTGGGGTTAATTTACAGATTTCTCAACCAATATAAAAAGGTTGCTCCCAGGCATTTCTATTAATGACCTGCACTTGTCTCGCCATGTCCAATCTACACAAGTATAGAGGGCAGCTGAAACTTCAGAGCAGCCAGTAAAAGCTGAACCCCTTTCCCCATTGCCACTCTCTTTACAAGCTGGTGATTCCTCACTACACCTGCAGGATTTTAACCCAGCTCCCTGGGACAGCCTATTAACAATAGCGATCTTTTGAACCATCTTTCTTTGTCTGTACTTAAACTAAGTAATGCATCCAGGCCTCATTGCACTGCATAAGGTATCTATGTTTCACATATTTCTCTACAGTTGAACTACAACCAACACAATCATGAATAAAGCTCCAGCTGGATGTGCCAATGATAAAAAGCTTCAGCTGTTATTATTCTTTCAGCTTGTTATTATCACTTTATATACAAAGAAGACTATACATAAGCTACATACACATATTTCTTTTTTTAAATAATATTTTTACTTTTACTCTACTACGCTGCGCTAAGCCTACACCTACAACTTTTCTCATTTACATGTGGCGGAGTAGCAGAGGCATGGAGGCAGGCTTTTCAGACACCCATATTTGGCCAGATTCAGATGTTTAGACACTAAATAAAAAAAAAGTTTGAAAACGGTTTTTGAACAATATCAGCCATTTGAGAAAATCGTTCCCATACACTGAACGATTTAAAAAAAAAAACGTTCAATTGGAACGATTTATCGTTCTGTGTATAGCCATCTTTAGTCAAAAGTGCGTAAAACCATGTTGAATTACAGNGGAGATGAAAACAATGTTGTTTGCATGCAGGGAATTTTTTTTTTTAAATATTGCACACAGATACTGACCAGTGTTACTGTTACAATATTATTAGACTTGGGCTAGGAAACAATCTCTCAACTCTAATACTGCTTGCATATAAGAGCTATAAGTGTATGAAACACACATGGAGGTCTGAATCCGAACCAAAATGTATAAAATAGTAGTATAGACCAAATAAAACGTATAAAATTGATGTGCTTATTTTATTTAAATTAAAATGCTATTAGATAAAGCGACAATGTTTTCATTATTGTTTGAACTATGACATGATTCTAGTCACAAGAATCTGTATGAGAATACAGGATTTTCAAGGCTAATCACTTCATAGTCAGGTGCTGAAAACAAACTCATTATATTCCTCAGAAAAAGCCTTTCAAATTATTCATTTATTTCTTTTTTACACATTTTTCAACAAATTTGCATTCTGTGCCAAAAACTGACATATAACAATATATTCACATAGATTAATTGTATGGATTTTGGTTTTGACAGCAATGTATATTTCATGAAGATGCAAATAAGGACTTTACATCATACTGTAGTTTTTCCATGTTGATAACTTCATGTCTTGTGGAATTTGACATCAATGGACAAAAGAGATGAATTGACTGTGACAGGAAATATATTTTGACTGGAATGTCTTGAATGACAGTTTCATTGAATATATTCTCTGTCTATTTTGTTTGCCAATGTGAAAGTAACAAGGTTAAACATACATTATGTTTTATATATTGGTAAACGCAATGTACGATAGTACTATAACTATTTTATACCTATTTAGTTATCCAGATTATTGAAATTTTTACTTTTAGTATACATCCAGTAGTCATCTGTTTGGATGTGCAAGTAGATACACGTTATACATGACTTAGTGTTTGGGTTTGGGATTAGTTCTAGGACTGTAAACCTTAAGTTTTAAAGTTATGACATCATGATTTGTTCAGCCTTGTGTCTGAGTAAATGTTGCATTTTTAAAAAGCTCCTTATCAATACAAAGTGGTATGGGTAGCAGGAAAAATAATACATATAATAGAGAATTTACGACTATCCCGAAATGTCCAGGAGACTCCTGAATTTTGGGCAGTTCCAATCCTGGGAGATTTGCCAACTCTACTGGGACCTGGACTAAGGCAGTAATTTCATGTGACTCACTGCCTCAGCCTTGACCGTTACTTTGATGGGTGGGGCTTGATGATGTCAAGCTCCACCCATCCACAGCAAAAGATGTTTTTACTGATGGTATAAATACACAATGCTTTCATAAATATGGAAAAAAAATAATTATATCATCAGAAAAAGTTACAGTAGATAAAAACAAATTAAAACATAATTCCTAGAGTATAGTGGTCCTTGAGAAAAAGAGAAAAGTATGAGGCAGAAATTATGAGACAACTCCAGGATGATAACACCTACCGTAAATTAAAAGGGGATCCCACTAAAAGATCGACAATAATCTGATTTTGATGTTAAAGAAACATGAAAAGTAGGGGACCATCTCTTGTGGAGAAAGGAACTATATTATAATAGAAAACCCCCCAAAAAACTGTTTTATATATGCTTCCTAAAATCCACAAGGATGAGTTGGATCCCTCGGGTAGGCCAATTGTGGCTGAAAGAGATTTGATAACATTGAATCTGTGGCCTTTGTTGACCATCATCTTTAACCACTAGTGAGGAACTCACCAGCTTATCTGCAAGACACAATGCACATATTGAGTTTACTAAAATTAAATGGGAAAATGAATGCTTCTTAGTAACTGCTGATACAGTAGGATTCCCCTAGAGAATTTAACAAATTTTTTTGGATAAAGCAATTTCTTTCATTTTGAATAACAATTTTTTTCTGGATGAATGGGATTTACTACATTCAACAAAGAGGTACAGCCATGGGGACCCGATTCGCTCCCAGTTACGCCAATTTATTTATGGCCAACTGGGAGCGTATACGGGTCTGGCCAAATGGTAAACTCCCCAATAACATCACATTGTAGCGTACATTTATCGACAACATTGTGTTTGTTTGGCAAGGAGGAGAAGCGGAACTACCGCATTTCTGCACAGCCCTCAATGATAATGATCTTAATATTAAATTAACTTGTGATATCAGTAAACAGAGAATCTTGGATCTATGTATCTATATAGAAAACACCCGCATAGAAACACGTAATTTTCAAAAACCAACCGATTCAAATGGGTACATACCAAGGGAAAGCAACCATCACAACTCGTGGTGTAAAAGTATCCCTAATGGTCAGATACAGAGAATAAGATGTAACCAACACCTTTTTAGATAAAGTAACACAAAGGAAAAAACTATTTCTTAACAGGGTGTATAAAGAAGAGGAACTGGATCAAATTATTGAAAAAAATGAGAAATGTAATAGGAAAGAATTATTGACCAAGAAAGAATGGGGTAAGCAAAATATATGGGAATGCAAAAAATCCCCTTTATTACCCAATTTAACCCACATTATAGAGACATTGAAAGCACTGGGACATATTACAAAGAGATGAAGATTTAAAGGGATACATTCAATAAAATTTGATGTTTGTATATAAAAAAGCCCCAACTATTGGAAGTAAAATAGTTAAGATCAGTATCAGGGAACCCATAGAAATAAGGAAAGCTCCTTTGGGATTTTTTAAATTTGGTTTGTGCAGGCGATGCAAACTTAGAAAAGATAAAACCTCTCAATTTAAATCCAACACAAATGGGAAAGTGATAAATATTACAGAACACTTGTTCCACTCACAACTGCATATATGCTTTCGAGTGCCAATGTGGCAAGCAGTATGTGGGTCGCACCCCCTGTAGTCTGAGAGTTGGTGCGAACACATAAGAAATTTTAAAAAAAAGGACATGCCGCGCATTTGTTAGGAACACCCAAAGCACAAAACAACAAAAACAGAAAACAGATTTATTATCAAAGACAGACCAAACAGAACTGGCAATACAAAAATGAACATAAACAGGAGCAAGAAGCAAGAGAACAGAGGCAGGTCAAAATGAACATAAACAAGAGCAACAAGCAACAGAACAGAGGCAGGTCACAGAATGGGGTACAAAGAGCAAAACAGAAACACATAAACAAAAACAACAACTAGGCAGAGAACAGTAGAACACAAGCAGACACGGACATAAAACAGGAAACATGAAGAGAGCTGAGGCGGGACACGGGAGAGCTGAGGCAGGACACGGGAGAGCTGAGGCAGGACACGGGAGAGCTGAGGCAGGACACGGGAGAGCTGAGGCAGGACACGGGAGAGCTGAGGCAAGACAGGGAGATACACACATGAGACAGGACAAGAATGATCCAGACTGAGGTGCTGGATCATGAGTGCTTATATAGGCCCAGGACAGGTGTACAGGATTGAGAATTAAGTCCAAGGTGCCACAGTGACCCCTCTGGTGGAAGCCGGAATCACTGTGGCAGAACTGTCCCATAGCGGCCCCTAGGGGCAGAACAGGAGATCATCGTAACAGCATTCTATATCATTACTCTTTAAAACGGCCCATCAGTGTAATTTAGGTAATGTAAAAGGATTCATCGGTCTTAAAAAATCATACGGAATTAGAGACTAGATAATCACGTAGAACAGTTAGCACGATCATGAATGAGAACTATTTATGAATGAAACACTTTACAACCGGGGAGTCTTAATATAGATTTGGAATGAAAATGTTTTTTGTAAGTTTAGCACGATATTCAGTAAATAGTTATCACTGGGTATTAAGTATGTGTAAGTTTATATAACATATTATCACATTATATTTTTGTCACATTATATAATATATATTTATATGTTAGCAGCAATTGTATATTAACTAGTCACTTAGGTCATTATTTGAAATGGTAACTATGTATCATTTAATTTCATATATAAAAGTATATATAAGTGGAAGATACGTTAACAATATGTAAAGTACCCTTGTGTGGGTGATTCTATACCACTAAGGACAGTGATAATCACATTAAGAGGACAGTAGATGGACTTTGTTGTTAATTATTTGTAAGCGCTGAGTTAATATTGTGATTTTTTTTTCGCATTTCTGATAACATTTTTATGTGTTTGCATAAGTGAAAATGCCCATAGCATATACTTACAGTGGTATTGAACTCCCTTGTGTGTTACCATCTTTGTGGTATTGAGTGAAAGATCTATCTCTTTTGAAAAAATCACCAAAAATCACCTTATTCCAGTTTCATTTACACAATTCTCCTACACGATACCTGGAATCTCTAGGTGCACACACCTTAAAAATAAACTTGTATTGTATGCCACCAAATGATATCAGAAATGCAAAATAAATTAAATAAAATCTTGACTATCACTGAAGAAGTAGAGTGCATATATAAAATGGAATAACTTTCCAGGGTATGGTGGCAGAACATCATGTCCCCTTAAGAGTTGTTTACAGCGCATATTTTCTATTCTTCTTTTTACCCATCTTCCCTTTTATCAGCCACCTATTACTATCTCGGAAAAATTGTCTTTATTATATGTGTATACAGTTTAGTTGCACTTATGACATTTGACTGTATGCTATTTCATTTCTCTTTTGTCTGTATTCCGTATCCCTATAAGAACTTAAAAAAACAATAAAATATATTTAATAAATAAATAATTAATAAATAAATAAATAGAAATGAAGGAGATGTTAAAATGTTGACATTTTGTGTGCACATACTATTTTTCATTATTTTGTCTTCAAATCTTTCTCTTTCAGATTTTTTCCATTTACTGTACCATGTCAATTGTTAATGAGAAACGCGACATTGCAAAATACTACTGCATGCCTCATCTGTGTTGCCATGGAGACAGGCAACTCCAATGTGTAATACTACTAAACTGGAAATTGGCATTTTAAATTGTTCCGTGGTACACCATACTCTTTAAAACTAATTGCAAATAAAGTTAGAGAGAGAAGAAGTGCAATCTTTTCACCTATTGCAGTCTGATTTATAGCTGGATAATAAAAAGTTGATTCAACAAAAACTACAAATTATATTGCTTTTAGCACAATTGCTTTTAACAAGATTAAATGTACTTTAAGTAATCCATTACATTAAATTTAACATATAAGTCTCTATAAGTCTCTATATTTATCATACGGACTTAGAATGTACAAAAAACACAATATCTATTTGCAATTAGAGCTAGAAAAGTAAGTTAAAAACTAGAGCTCTTAATATAAAATGAGACTGTGATTAAAGTAATTTGAAGAAAATTATTTATTTGTTATCACTACAGATAAGATTCAGATCTATCTGGCTGTGATTCTTAACAAAACACAATATGATTTGGTTCACAGTGCTAATCCTGCTGCCTCACATTGATGACCTAGGACACCTGCCACCTAGGACACCAATCACTTAAGTGGGGTGCCACTCAAATGCGTATCAAAACAGGGGTCAAATATATTGTTTATTTTTTATTTTTTACTTATTGGAGTTTTACAAGAGAAGGTAGTACAAGTATGCATCAAGCCAAAAACGGCAAATACAAAGGTCGCCATGGTCAAATACAAAACAATCAAAAACATAGAGCCCACAATAGATGAAAAATGGAGAGAGCATATAACACGATTAGATAATGGCGACCCTAGCCAACCAGAGGAAGCATAGGCATATCCAACAGGAGAAAAGAGAGGAGAGGTAGGAGGGAAAGAAAGAAAAAAGGTGAGGTGGGGGGAAGGGGGAGGAGGGAGAATACCCATATGCCGTGGCAAGACCCAGTAGGATAGAGAAGGCAAGTCCCAAGGCCAGAGCCTCAGCAAGATTGAGCCTGAGAAATGTAAGCTCTGTGGGGGGCGTTGGGATATGGAGACCAACGGAAATCTGCTGCTCATACTTATCAAGCAGCGCTTGAATGGAATATAGACCCCCAGGGTCAAAGAGGTCCCGGACAGAAAGAATACCCTGGGCTCTCCAAGATTGGAAGGAGGAATTGTGCAGACTTGGAGGAAGGCAGGGGTGCCCCAAAGGGTGGCATACTAGGACAGAGTATGATTCCGATGGCATCTCCGATTGGTTGTCAACCAGGAAAAGGACATGAAAAGACACCAGTAGGGACATCTTTCTTAGGTAAGTGAATAAGAGCAGAGANCGAATACGGAGCAAAGAGACCCTCCTACAGAGTGCGGTTAACATAACCAGTTGGAGAGATACTGAAAAAAGGCGCCATAGGAAAATTGTAGCACGTCCAAACCCCAGTGTTTGTGACGCAAGTGAAGGCAAGCCCTTGCAATCCTGGCCCTCCAAAGGAAATCAGAGAAGAGATTGGTACACAATTATATATCGGTTTTGCGCAATAGCAATGGTAGCATTTGCAATAAGTTAGAGAGTCTAAGGAAAATGAATACTCTTGACCACCANTGCCCTACCGAGCAATTTCATCTACACCCGCACAGGGGAGATAAGCAAACGAAGCACTGGAGCAAAGTTGACCTTATAGAGAGACCTCAGGGAGGAGGGGATCAGACAGTATGGCAGGGACGCCCGTGAGGGGGAGATCCTCTGACTTATCCAGGTTTTCCCTGCAGTTTGCAAAGATGTTGAACTCGTGGACGCCTGCCAAGATAGTGGGAATAGAAACATCTGGACGTGATACCAGCATGTTAAAAGCATGTTGTCTGCGAATAGAGCAAGCTGGAGTTCAGAGCCCTGGATGAAAGCAAGCGCAAAGAGGAGAGGGGACAAGGGGCAACCCTAGCGTTTTCCCTTTTGGACCTGAAACGGGGCAGACAATAGGCCATTAGCTAGAATCTGTGTGTAGTCATCATACAGGGCCATTAACAAAGAGCTCAGGGAAGCCAAATCTGCGTAAAGTTTCAGTCAGGTGGTCCCAGGACACCATGTTGAAGGCTTTCTCAGCATCAAGGGAGAGGACCAGACGGGGGTCACCATCAGCCGCACCATCCATATGCTGCAATATGGACAGGACTTTCCAGATATTGAGCACTGAATGCCTACACCAGATAAAGTCTGTCAGGTCCTCATGCACGATGCACGTGACCATCTCGCAGGGGGTCGAGATCTGGGTCAGGATGTGATTAAATAGGGACACAAGATACAGGGCTATGGTGTCAGCAAGAATTAGTCACCACCAAATCCATTTGGTCCGGGTGCCTTTAGGGGCTTAAGATGTGAAATAGCAGACTACACATAAGCAGGGTAATCTGGGAAATTAATGCAGAGTCAGTGTTAAGGAGCCGTCCGGCGGTTGTAATAGGAACTATTGCGTTTGTCACGCAAAATGGCAGAAAGGAGGCGACCGGGCCTGTTACTCCAATAAAAAAATAAAATTTCTATGGGATGTATATTTATTCCCCGGCCGAGTGAGGGCCTGTTCGAATCGGAGTTGGCAACGCTTATAAGATAATGCGCCCGACCAGAACAGGGAAGCTTGATAAAACCGAAAACAGTCCGACAGGCGCTGCTGGGATGCATCATACTATGAACGAAGCCTTTTTGTGTGACCTGCTGTGTAATAATTGCACCACAAATAAATGTCTTAAAAACCTGTAGGAGGAGGGGAGGTCATCTGCATGGGGTTGATTGTCCCGCAGGTATGAATGCCAATGAAACTTCAGCATCTGTCAGAAAGTAACAGAAGAGGATAAATGGCAAGGGAAGCACCACAATTTTGCTCCAGTGCCTGTGCGACCCCACTCAAATCGACCCCTCAGCAGCACATGGTCAGAGAGCGCAATAGGTTCCATTTCAGTCTGGGTGAGAAACTGCATTAGGGGGTCATAAAGCAAGAGATAGTCAATTCTCGAGAGAGTGCCAACTGTGGCAGACATTCAAGAGAACTCCCTGGGCCCCGGATGGGGGACATCCGCAAGATGCAATCGTCTGGCAAAGTAAGGAACACCTAGGCAGGGAAGCCTCAGAGAACCCGGGCACGGCCACTTGCGGTCTTCCGGGGTAGCCACTAAATTGAAGTCCCCGCCAACCAGGAGGCACGGATCAGAGTACCCCAAGAGTAGGCGGATAAGCTCCATAAAAAACTCCTTGGAATAAACATTAGTAGCATAGAGATTACAGACCACCAGCTGACGCCCCAGGACAGAGAGTTTCACAGTTTCACTGGTATCACAGGGCTGCGATCTGACCACACAATCCANGATTCACTGATCGAGAACCAGAGGACAGGACCAGGGCAGAGGACAGGACCTTAAAACCCAGAGTATTTAATTTGACAATCTCCGACAGCGGCAAATGGGTCTCTTGCAGCAACAGTATTGTTTATATATAAAATAGTCACCAATCCAGTAGTGACCAATATTGTGGCATCATTTCTGCAAAAATCAAAAAATACAACATTAAGTTTTGTCATGTTAAACACTGCATGCAGTGACACATTTTATTTTCTGACTGATATTTTCTACTTGCCAACAGTGGTGTAGCCATTGTGGCCTCCTCACCAGAATCTGCTTTTTCTTCCACATTGCCAGATAGCATCTTCCTCAACCATGTCTGTCACTGCCTTTTCCACCAACCCCTNCAAGTCAAATTCAATGATCTCCTCCTCCACTTCTATAGGTTCATACTATTGCTGTGGCTGCTCCTCCTTCTCTTGGACATGCTGTTCCTCCTCCGGGCTATGCTGTCCTCCTCATTCTCAACAGTCTCCTTCTCCTCGGCAGGCTCCTCCTTCTGGTGAACTGCTTCCTTCCCCTCTGCTTCCTGCTGTCTTGCTCCTGTATAAAGAAAGTTAAACAACATATAACAACCCGTATCATCATGTTTTCTTTGGATACATACATGTATTAACACATTTGGTTTTTTTTTTAATGTTGGAATATGTATTGTTCTTTATTTTTTTTAAATGCATTTTTTATCGCAAAATGTGTGTTTTATGTGTCTGTAGGCATGCTGCTTGGCAGCATTTGGGCAATAGGGTGCAGTTTAGCCCAACTCCTGATGCATTATTTGAACAATCTGTCACAGCTCATGACAGCAAAACGCCTCTGCTCTCGCCATTTTCACACTCTAAAACGACGGTTTTATGTTCACCAGTATTCTCATTGATTACCTAGAAAAGTGTGCCCATATGTATTGATATGCTCAAAACATATAAATTGGGAAGACATCCATCGCCAAATAAATGCTCAGAAAAAAATTACACATATGTGTAATCTATACAGAGGCTCAAACAATAACTGATTGATAGGCATCAGTTCCAATGCTAAAAACTCAATTGACCAATGCCACAAAACCTGATCCTAACAGATTTGGAGAGCCAAGTGGCAAATAAGGAGGTTATAGATGTTGGGGATTTAAATGCTGCATATGTTCCCCATCCACGTGCTGGGGCTGATCAGAAGGATGGTAGGTGTGTTATTTTTTTTTTCAAAATGTGTGTAACATTTAAAATTTTTTATAGAATAAGGTATGTTTGGCTTACAATTCTTATCTATTTAACCTCAAGTGTACTCAAACTTATACACATTATTTGCATTCTTGTTTCGATAATAAAAAGAAAGTTTGGTACAAAGTTTGTCATGAACTTAAAATACATTTCTCCTTTAAGTTAAAGAAAGCCCAAGCCAGCCTCAATTTGAAGAACACCAGGAATCCCTGGAAGAAATTACAGGGCCATTGTGGAGAATATGGAGAACCATCTTGCTGAAAATGACATGACTGGTGGACAATATAGTCACCTTACCCCCATTCTCAACATAACCCCAAGCCCCTACCTTATCCCATCCTCAATCATCCTCATTCAACGCCGACATGATCATCCCACAACTGACCTGGTGAAAGTATGTGCGGCATTGTATGCAAGTTTAACCGCTGTTTCTGGTTGGACAATGGGTGTGAGTAAGAACTTTTGAAAAGGGTATGCACTGTCTCTTTTATAAATAGTAGAAAAGAAAAGACAAATTTAATCTGTATTTAACATTTTATTCAGCTTTAACATTGCTAGTACAATACATAAAACGAAATACATCATGGTATAAGTATCAATGTCCACATAGTTACAGTATATTTAACAGAATGTAATATCAGAAGAAGGCTGAACATTAATAAGATGATTNTTAACTAACCATTTACCATGAAACCAAACCATACAAACATAAGTCAAAACAAAATAAATTAATAATAATAATTTTAATAATAATAATTTAGGAACTTAAAGGATTGGTTGCAGGCAATAGAAGATTGAAAATATTTTTGAATTACATAAAACAATTATAAAAACGTGTAAATGCAGTAAATGCAGTTCGTATATACCCACCAGTGTGAACATAATAAAATACCAAGGTGCGGAAATAAAGTATCATTTTCTTCTCATATTTATACTCTGGTTGACTTATAACAAAAAAAAAGTACACTTATAACATCCCTTGGTATTTACACAGAAAAGATTTGGATGGGAAGAAAAAGTGCAATGTGGATTCTTGTGCATTATCCTCGACACGCCCCACTTTAAATATCAAGACCAACTTTGTAAAGACAGATGNGCTAATGGTCGTGTCGAAGAGCTGCGTGTATATTGCAGTCTATTTTTCAATGTGTGCNCATGCTCAGTGCAAAAAGACGCTAAACAACACTAATCCTTTAACAATAAACAAGATTGTCATGCTCCTTAAGCTTGATACTGGAATACAAAGGACAAAAATTCAATACATCTCTACTGATTGTGGATAAAAATGTACAGCTGAGCCTGCTGGCGACTTTGTGGTGCCCTGGTTTGTATCTCTATATCTGGTGGGACTGCCCGCATTTTATGTCCTTTTGGAATGTTGCCCTGTACATCCTTGACCAAGTCACGGATTTCCGCCACCCAGGTCGACCCATTGGTATATCTGCTCAATCACTCCCTCCCCGGGGTCAGGAAATCCATTGGTCTTTTCATTTCCCATTCATTCAGGCCACTAAACTACTCACTGCCAGGGCCTGGAAAAAAAACAGAGGCACCACTAGAGCAGAGCTCATTAACAGAGTTTGGTGCATCTCCTTCATTGAATATATCATGGCCCTCCTCCATGACACTCTGCCAAAGTACCATGGNGTCTGGTCTCTGTGGTTCTGATTACACTCGGTCCTGGTGCCTGGACTCCTTCCTTGTACTCCTTGTACTCCTGTCTTTCTGTCTATCTCCGCATTCCCTAATTGTACTTTCCTCTTACTGACTTAGCTTTCTTCTCCCTTCCCCCTCCACTCCTCACTTCTTTGTATAAAAATAATAATAATAATCCCATGCTCTTCTCTGAATCCCCTTGAGCTTGCCAATTGTTCAACTGGTTAACCATATGTACCTGTGGCTTGTAATACTTTGTACCGCTCTACATCTTGGGACTCTACATCTTGGTATTCCTGCATTTCAGAAAAAAATTGTTAAAAAGATGTACATGTTAAAAAAAAACATGTACAACTGATTCTAGGATTAAGTTCCTATGAGAAGCTTAACTTGTTAAAGAAGGTTTTCATGGTAATATCACAAGTAGAAGATGAATGCAAATCAGTGTTTACAGAATACAGAGATGTGTTTGAGGGTTTAAGTTGTCTGTCGAGCATAAGATAAATATAGACACACAAGTTCTTCCAATGATACACCCTTGTAGAATAGTGCCGTTTTCACTGAGAGAAAAACCAAAGGAAAAAGTTACATGTGATACAGAAAGTTGATGAGATGAAGGACAACTCAGAATATGTCTGGATCCCATAGATTTAAAACAAATGAACAAACCATGATTCAAGATTCAACATGGTTGAAGAAACACAGACTGTGCTTGAAAGACCCAAAAGAGAAATATGCAGACCAGAGAGACTCATTGAAACATGTTAGATAATGTTGTTAATATTACATTGTTTAACTGTTACACTAAAGTGTACAGGGCTTATTATTAAAGAAAAGAGGATGTGAACTAATTGCATCTATTTTCATGTATCTGGACAAGAATTATCCTGCGATCTGTGTTTACATTAGCCTGTGAGTGTAATATCACTTAAGATAATAATAAGTATTTTGCCATTATTATTATTATTATTAGCAAATAAACACAGACTGGATCAAAAACAATTTAACACGAACTTAAAGTACAATGTGTCAGAATGTGAAAAGACAATCTCAAAATCAGTTGCAAAAGTAAAAGCAGTTATTTGCACATATACCTTTTGTCCAATATAGACAGCATTTCTTAGGGTGTTAATCAATAAGCCAGAACCTGGACAGCCTAGTTAAATAGGACTACTTCTCCTTATCCAGGTTGGCGGTCATTATCTCTTTCACCTTGTTACCTGTTGGTCGTATGCTCCTGATTCCTGTTTATCTGCTGTGTTTATGGTAACCCTTTTGTTCCTATTATTTTGTGCTTTGGTCCGTGCATTTCTGGTTTACATCTTGTATTGCCTTTTGTATTCATTACTCTGTTCCCATTAATGTTCTTTATTATTTTGTGTTTGGTTGCCCCTTGTACCATAGAAACCAGTGTCCATTTGTACCTGTATTTGTTGTTCTACAGTTTTTATTGATTATTTTGCTCCTGTTTGCTCTCTACCCGTTTACCTGTTCCTTTGCCTTTGTGTATACTAATATATTTTAGTTCTTAGTCTTTCACTTGATTCTGTGTCATGCCTTGTAACAGATATGCTTAATGTGTGTAGACACTCCCTTANTTGTATGTATAAGCCTTAATATTCAGTAATGGTTCCCTAAGACCATGGTGTGGTGTCAGGTACAGTATGTCTAAAGTTTGCAAACTGGCTGAATAAAGTACCATAGTAATTACCCAGTAATTAATTAATTAGTTTATTAATGAATGGATTCACAAGCATACAAACATAACAAGCTGTATGAGCCCTATGCATTGTCCTTACCTTCTGTTAGCCTTGCTAATTCTATATCCGTACTCAGCATGTCTTTGATACTAATACAAGGTCATATGTTGGACTTGGGACTGCTAAACTGCATTTTTCCAGATGGCTCTAATACCAAACAATACAGATGGTTGTTTTATTTTACTTCACATTTTTATTTTGCTATATTTGATTTACATTGATTGATTTTGCTTTAATTAATTTCCTATACTTATGTTCACTATAGAATTCTATAATCTAGAATTTATAACAGAATTGTGATTGATGCAAGATTATGGTGATTATTGTCTGTTATTCATTCTCTTAACTTGTTTTGTGAACTTATAAAAAAAAAACACAAGAAAGTTAAATTAAGAAACAGTAACAAAAAATAAGAAAGTATTTTATAAATATTCTACAATGTAGTCTTATTCTAAATTACCCTGAGATACTACTAGGCAACTAATGGCCTCATTTCAAATGTTTAATTACTGATAAACATTAAAATACAAACAGGTAAATAGCATGTTGTTTGTTATTAGACTAGATGTTTTCATGAAACTAAATGATTATTAAATTGTCATGTTGATGCCTGTTGCACACCTAATAATTGTGTTTATAAAGAATATGTTTCCCTACTTCACTAGAAGTAAGCTTCCTTTAGGCATTCACAGATTGGGGACCAAGCTGTCACCTTATTACATGCCATCTGTTCAGTAAAGATTGCTATACAACTATGTGATTTTCCTAAAGGAAATAGCTGGCTTTCAATGATAAATGGTGTTTCTGATATTTATAAAAATCAAACAGCATAACCAGAGTTTAAATTTCACAACTGTATGTTTTGGACATGTTTGATACATTGGACCAGATCCAGAGTGGAAAATAACAGATGAAAGTTACACCTGGCAAAACATTTAGAGTTGCAGTGGGAGTAATTGCCATCTATTGGAAGCTATATTAGGGGTGAAAGATGATGTCTAAATAACAGTGTAAATGTGATGCTGGTCATTATCTGTAAACAAAGTATACTCACTACATGCAAAGAATAACATAGATTTTACGGTACTTCCCCCGCTACGTAACTTACTTAAGTCCTCACAAAAGTGTTATGTTTTGCTGCCGCCTCTGCACAGTATGTGTGTGCTGTGGTGAAAAAAAAAAAAGTCACGCAAAATGATGACCATTTTTAATTTGCCACATACTGCGGAACATAGTACAATATCACACAAGAAGATATCGGTGCAAATAGGAGCGCTATTCACTGGAGATAACGATAGTCTTAGGATCCCCCAATAGTGTAGCAAACTTTAAGCTCACAGTTCAGAAGTTTCAAAGTTNCAAAAGTTCTCCTTGCGGGTNGTTACAGCCGCTGTGTCTCCGGGAACGAGCGGCTCTGACTTCAGCGTGTCACGTGGTCGGCACTCGGCTCCTGGTATCCCCGGGGTCGAATGTCTCTGACTTCGGCGTGTGACGTGGTCAGCGTTCGGCTCCTGGTATTAATAAACTCCGGTTCTCCGTATAATAGATATGGGCATCTGCTGGGGGGCGTCACAGTCGTCCTGTCACGATGGCCGGGTGCCGGTCCTGCGCCTAGCGCCTTCCTAGCTAAATTCATGTTGAGAAATAGTTTGGGAACAGAAAAGCCTTTTGATACCATCTTACAAGCCATTGCCGACATCTGGCCGCAACTCTCTTAAAGGGTACGGTCAGTGAAGATAACTAAGTAGTGTAGTGAGCAGAACAGAATACAACAGAAATACAACATTGTTTTACCCAATTATAACTTTCCTCTATTATTTTCAAGTCAGGATCTGGTCCACTACAGTTAGGAGTGTTTAGGTAGAGAGTGTGAAAGTGTGGCACGTGGAAGGGTATATAAAGGAGGCAGTTGACAGCAGCCCATTAACCCCTTATACCCAAATCACATCCCATCAGAGGAGGACAAATGTATTATTGCCAAATTGATTATATTATATATAAGTGACACTCATCTGATTTGATCTGAAGAATTGCTACAAAACTCCGGAAGGCGGGATAATAAAAACTTAAATTGTCAATATTGAAATGTATATTTGTTTTCTAAAATATTTTATTGTAAACTCATCTGAGCCTTTGTGATAGTTTGTGCATGGTAAATTATTTTAAAACAGAAAATTCATTTAGAAATAAAGATAATCCATTACTTCACTCCCTAATCTTTCACTTCCTAATTATTTTACAACATTGAGGACCTTTGATGAGGTACTACATCAGGTGATACAGGAACTGTCACTGGAGCTGGGCATCANGTTCCCAGGTGCTCTCTGCAATGTTCAGTTTCCTGTGAGTGACCGTGTGAAGGGAGTGGATTCCACATTCATTGGAAAAATGTTTGGAATGGTAACCATTACCCAAAAAAGGTCCAAGATCTTAATCTTACTTTGACCATCTTTTAACTAGTGTATTGTAAAAAGGGTCTTCCTTTCTTAACCCTATAGTTTGAATTTATTAAAAGGAAAGTCTGCAATTGAATGTTTTTTGCCACCCTGGTTGTGGAGGGGAACACAGGATTTTGTAACTATTGAGTTCTATTGCACAGTTTCACTTTTCCAACTGGGGTTCAGGGCCCTTTTATCCCATGTTGTTTTAACATCTTGAATTGTGAATCTGTATCATTAGCACCAGTTGTACATAAGACTGTGCTTTTTATTCATTTTTAATCTTTTTTTTATTGTGGAATTAAATTAGACATACATTTTATTCTGAGGGATCCTATAAGAAAGATGAATAGATACAGGTCACCATAGCCGAAGAGTGTCATTCATTGCGTGGAGAAGCGTGGAGACAGACGTGGAGTCCCGGTGCTGAATTCCGGATTTGTCCTTGATGTGTCGGACCTACAAGAGATTAAAAGTGTAAGTGCTCCTACCTGAGTGTGCTGTATAACACTAACAGTCTGCACAGATCTTGTCTATCTTTTTTCCCTACCTGCTGGATGAGTCTCTGAGGATTCCTGGATTTGCTGGGGTTCCAAGCACCTTTTGGAGGTGGCGGACGATCCATGGAGGGTTAACAGCGATTAGTTGTTCCTATAAACAAGAGAATCTATGTGAGTGCAACTGAAATTGATTATTTTTGTTGATCACAAAACAGGCTTCACTATTTCTTCCCTTCATTTCTATTTCTGGGGGATCCAACGGAGGCGAAAGAATAAAGCCAGAAGTTCTGGAGAGAAACCTACCTACCTGCGATCATCGGGTTCGGAGAGATATATATATTTCCTGACTATTATCGCTGATGTTCCTTTGAAGAGAGGTTCTACAGAAGGACTTATTGAACTACCGTTAAGGTTGGACGATTATCATTACCAATATTTTTAAGTATTTTATTCAGTTATTTAATTCAAATCCCCTCTCATTATCATTGCCCGTCTCAAACCAAGGGAATACACTGTTCATGCTAAGGGGTTTTTGCGCTGTTGATGTTTATTTTTCATGTTTAATGTTCTGATTTCGATGTAACACACCGAAAAAGAAGGTTAGTACGACCCTTCATATAAACATTTTAGCTGCTATAGACACGCGCTATCCACAGGTTATATATATTATATATTGATGCACTTGTAATATTGAACACAAATCCTTGAATCATGGCTTTGTGTGGCTCACATAAAGGAGAAGGTCGTCTTCAACTGTGAGGCGTGATCTGTATTTATTTTTCAATAAAGTCAAAGTGGAAAACCCAGCTTTACAAAGGTAAATAGATGTAAAGGGCATCAGCACCTGTAATGCAGCAGATGACAGTTCTGGGTACATCTGTTGAACCGAGATCCAGAAGTTTGCAAGAGGTTGTTCTGAGTATCTCAGCTTCAAAGTCTTATCACAGGAGAGGTCAATAAATTTTTCATCCAGCGAAAGTGGCAAACAAGCACTTGCAGTTGCATCAGCACTAAAAGGATTCCTGATCTACCCTTCTGCTTTTCTATCTTTTTCAGGAAAGTATGACGAAATTGCTGCTTAAGGCTCTCCAGGTGGCTGATGATAATAGGTTGCAAATCATGTTTTGGAAGATTATTGTCATGCAAAAAATCATCCAACAAAGGAAATGCTTCAAAATTACCACTTTCCATGCGAGTGTTTATCTTGGTATTGACCTGCTCTGTCACGTATCACGAATAGCAGCACTCTGCCGAAGCATAATACCAATAATTTCTTTGGCACAAGGAAGAAAGAACTTTTCTCCAATGGTATGTGGTTTACCAGTTTTGGCTATCCAGTATGACACCACAAATGAGGCGTCAAGTGCTTTATCCTTAACTGTAACTGCTGTTTTTAGTGCCGTTTTTTGGCCACGTAGACACCTAAATTTTTGTTTAAAATAATCTAGCAAGTTTGATCTGAAGGCACTGTGCTTTGTCTGTAGATGTCTGATCATTTTCAATAGTTTTAAGCCCTCTTTTGCAAGAACCTCACCACACACCACACACTGTGGACGTGGATCATATTTTCGGTTTCTTGCCTTTTTATTGGTACCAGAATCTTCATTGACAGCAGGTCTTTTGTTGCAAGTGACAACTGGCTTTTGCTGCAACTGGCAACAGGCTTGTTTACTGGTTCTTTATTGGTTTTAACTTCTTTTCCCATCCATGCATCACCTTCTTTATACGAAGATATGTTCGTATATGTTTTATTTATATATATATATATATATATATATATATATATATATATA
>JABWIB010002914.1:29230-42004 GCA_016617825.1 Platyplectrum ornatum | reverse complement strand
ATTAGGATGCAGTCTGTAATGTGTGACAGTCATTAGGATGCAGTCTGTAATATGTGACAGTCCTTAGGATGCAGTCTGTAATGTGTGACAGTCACTAGGATGCAGTATGTAATGTGTGACATGCCCTAGCATGCAGTCTGTAATGTGTGACATCACTAGAATGCAGTCTGTAATGTGTGACATCACTAGAATGCAGTCTGTAATGTGTGACAGTGATTAGGATGCAGTCTGTAATGTTTGACAGTCATTAGGATGCAGTCTGTAATGTGTGACATGCCCTAGCATGCAGTCTGTAATGTGTGACAGTCGCTAGGATTTAGTCTGTAATGTGTGACATGCCCTAGCATGCCGTCTGTAATGTGTGACATCACTAGAATGCAGTCTGTAATGTGTGACAGTGATTAGGATGTAGTCTGTAATGTGTGACAGTCAGTATGATGCAGTTTGTAATGTGTGACAGTCCTTAGGATGTAGTCTAAAATAAGTAGCCCTCACTAGAATGCAGTCTGTAGTGTGTAACAACGCATCCACTGTTCTGTTGATCACACCTACTAATGAACTGGTTCTACCATATGACTCAGAATTTTTTTTTCCAAAGGCCACTTTGGGACAACAATCCACCCCTGTACATAATGTAAGGAAATATACAAATATAAGGGAATAGACAGATATATTTCTTCAAAAATGTGTGTAAAAAGAAAAATAGTTGATTTATTCATGACAGCCAGTGGACTTGGTGAGTGTCCAAGTCATAAGTACATGTACTTGGCTTACCCTTGGTGATTAAGCCAACAAAATATATTGAATCCTTTCTCAGGAAGAAAAGAGGTTTTTTTTGTCTAATTCTCTGTTTTGTTATATCAAGAAATTAGTGAGAAAGAGTCTGGTCAGGTGGCTGAAGGAAAAAGCATTTGATTAGGAGCTGCAGCAGAGGATAAAAGAGCAGAGCCCTCCTCCCCTTGGTAACAATGACAAATAGGCCGCCCGTGTTTGATCCAAGATATTTGGACATCAGTTCACATGCTTTTTCCTATCCTGCCAAACTGTTATGGTAGCATTAAATATATCTTTATAGATTGGGAGACAGAGAGATCTGGAGAATACTAGAAACAAAAAAAAATGGGGAATGAATACAATAGATCATTTTGGATCACAGTAATGGATGTAGCAGGCAGAGAAAAACTGAACAGCTCAGATTTCCTGGGTAAAGATTAAATAACTTACGACCCCAATTACCGCAGGAAGAAGAGAAGTTCCTATGTTTAGATCTGAGCTTTCTTGGTGTATACTGCTTCTTATAACCACTTGGCTGCCAAAAGAAGCTGTCATTAGAGAGCAATAGACACCCTTGCACTGCCAGCTGCTCCAGCAATGAGAGGGTTAAATAATTCCCATTAAACCCAGATTATGGGAATGGCTGGGAGTGGAAGGCTGCAGCAGCTCAGGGAATGGAATGTAACAAAGAAGGGCCTCATTACTAAGGCAGGGACTGACGCCAACTCCAAATGCTTGGACGCAGCTGAGAGAAAGCAGTGTGATCACCTCAGCGGAATCTGTGTTATTGCATAAAAATATATCAAATCCAAACCACATGGTGTCCACCTCTGTCCTCCAGTTTCTGCACTGATCTCATTGCTTTACACTATTTGTCCTTTTGTGTGCCACTAAGTGAAGTATATTATTCTGCATTTTAACAGGAGAAGTGGAGATGTTACCAATAGCAACAATCGGGTTACAACAATAGGGACTAGAACGGGATTGACTGCCATTGACAATATCTACCACTGTCCTCTTTAGAGACTTCATAAAACACACCAACTGAAAGTTGTCTGCAGGGAAGATCCTGGGAGTAATAAGAGATTTTGGATATATAATGAGAATAATGGGGCTCTTTAAGACTATGACTGCCTTATTTGNAGTCAATGCACACTATGGGACATATGAAAAATGATTTGCACGTGGAAACAGATGTCCTGCAATGTCTAGCTATTGTCTACTATTGAGGTTTTGTATTTTATGTATATATGGACCAAAAACTTACTAAACAAGCATTAGTGAAGACTTAGGGCTGGAACCAGGTCTCCATGTGAAATCTGTTTGCGTGGAGACATGTACAGAAGAACTGCAGAAGAAGTGCAAAAGTGAACACCCCTGACACTCCCCTCTCTCGTCCAGAAAACACAGGACTATATCTTACATTGCTTTAACACAGGGCTCAAAGTGGGGGTGTATACGGTGGTATGCCATACCGATACTTCTCCCACTGTTGTAATGGAAAAATTTCAAAACTTCCATTATTTTCTGTGTTTCCATACCGCCACTTCTGAATGTCCATACCTCCATTTCTGAATGTCCATACCACCACTTCTGAATGTCCATACCTCCATTTCTGAATGTCCATACCCCCACTTCTGAATGTCCATACCTCCATTTCTGAATGTCCATACCGCCACTTCTAAATTTCTACTTCGACCACTGCTATAACCCTAACTTAATACGGAAACTTAAACCCACACTCATACGGATAGCGTTGCACTTAACTCAGCCCACGTTCCTTAATTTAAATATATACCCACAGGGGACAAGTCTGGCCTTGTGAGTAGTTTCCCTAGCTTCCGTAAAATAGGGGATCCGTAAGTACACACTTGGCGTGGGCACGCAAATTTTAGGTAATTTCTCAATGCTGGATATTGTATAGGCAACAAAAACACTTTCAGAACAGACTCTGATAGAATAAATGAATGCTGTAGCGAGCCCCTCTCATCCTTTATCTTAGGGATATAGCCCTGGCAACGCTCTGGCAAGCATGTTGTAGATGGTTTGTCCTTTGTACATTTGCAATGTCTGTTTGCTTTGTTGCAAATTATGTCTGTTAACATTGCATTAAAATTAAATTAAAGAATTAAAAAAAAAAAAAAAGAATAAATGAATGCTCTACATTTATATGGTAAAAGGTATGAGATGTGAAATAACTAGACTGATTGCGCTATGGAAGAAGAAAATTATTATGAGTCAAGCAAGTCAAGTGCTATTAGGTGATCTTAGGGGGGTAGGTAGGTCACCAAAGCTGTGTGTGTGGAGAAATAGGCATTGCCACAAAGGACATGGACAATATAAATAATGTGTAAACTGCGGAGGAAATAGGTAAGTAAATACCTATATATACATATATATGCGCCAGGCTAACTTTGCCTAAGGAGCGCACAATCCTAACATGTCCCTCAGTCAAGAACAGTAAATTGTGGGGTGGAAGCACTAAAACTTTATTCTAGATATTTTATTGGTATTTAGAAAACATTACATATCTGTTGTCTATACCAGAGTACCATAATATCAGTAATTGTTATTTAAGACAGACCCTTTTAGTTTGTGTCAGTGCTGTATATTTGTGTACTTTGGTTTTTATTATTATTGTGGATGAGGAAATACTCCATTTATTGCTAGCAGTTAAACTATTATTGTATTATAATATTTTTTGTTATGGTTCATTATTTCATTGCTCAACTACTGAAATTTAACTGTTACTGTACAAGTAAGAGTGTTCAGAGTGACAAAGTAACTGCTTGCATTGTGCGACATTGCAAATATAATGTCATGTTTTTACGTTCTGTCCAGATATGGGAAGGTTCATAACGCTGTATAGTAAGCATTTAATGCAACTTCTGTTTTAAGTTAGTAGTCCTTTAATCTCCAAGTTAGATGCTTGGCAATATGAAAGCCCAATAATTTATAGCTAAGGCATCCATCTCTTAAAGCTTGGAATGTTGCAAGGTATGTTTGTGTAATTGCCAACATATGTATTCACTTCATATGTTTGTCTCACCAAATCACTCCTGAAACATGTAATATTGACATAAAACAGTGCAACTTGATTTCATCACTGAATATAATTGGGGTGAAATCCCATTGATCTTTAAATAGTCTTTTATAATCCAGTCCACTTTACAGGACTTTATAAAATCTATATGTTTTAATGAAATAAAACTCATAATAATTATGGTAAGCCTCATGGGCCACTGACATGGTTACTAAAACAATGGGGTAATGTTAAATGTTCTCAGTGTGAGTAAAGGAAAAAAATACGAGGGTACACTTCATTACTAAATATTTTTCCCATATATGGTGACGTACTGGGTCTGTTTAGTATATAAGTTTAATGTAAGAAGCCTTTTGGCACTGCACAGCTGGGGCACTCATTCACCCATCTGTGTTGGACACCTGGCTATACAGGGAGCATCTGGGAATAGATAAATTGGACTATGATATGTCAGAAAGGATTTTTTTTCGACTTTACAGCACTATTGCAAGACAGATATCCCCTGACAACTTACTTTACTATCTTGTGGTTTTACTAATGGCACTTTGACCTGTACTCAGACCCCTGTACTCCCTGGGAGTGGAACTCATCTGCTGTGGACAAATAACTCATCCTAAAGTTCATGCATGCAATTATAGTACCCTCCCCGTCCCCTCTCATACATGGCGCATCCGAATCCAGGAAGTGCCCGGCTTGGGTTTATACAGAAAGGAGGATTGTGTTTACGGGCTTATCCAAACCCCTACTGTATGATATAAATGACACTGTATCCACAAACGGGTATGGACACGTCCCATCATCATGGAGGTCATCCCACACAGGACCCAGGATTGATCATAGTGTTTTGCAATGCCTCACCCATGAGCGGTATTCTTGCACGGAGTATTTAGGCATTCCACATGCGTTATAGGCTATTGTACAGCAGTCTGGATCCAGCCCAATGTGTAAAATATTTATTCATTTTAATTTTGATATTTACAAAAAAATTGGAATAGCGGATTTAGAGTTGGAAGTAAAAGTAAGAGATAAGCAAATCTTAAACTTGGCAAATGTTGAAGTAATCGTCAGACAGAATTAGAGTTGAAAGCTTATGTTTCATAGCTCACCTTTTAAACACATTTAAATTTGATCTCCTTAGAATACATAGAATCCTTAGAAACATAAGGATATTCCATGCATGAGAAAATCCATTTACACTCTACACACTACATCAGATTTTCTCCAGATGCATCTTCTTCTTTTTCCTAACTATGCATACTATCAGCCCTTAAAATGTCTAAATGGTGCCACTGTTTACCTAGCTGAAACACTGCAAAGACTTTCTCTGTCCTCAAGATCTGGCAGCTATGCCTTCCTATCGCTCCCTCTTTGTATCTTTGTCATCTCTGTCTGACAGTTTGNTCGCTGGATGCCCGCAGAGCTTGGTTTTCATCTGTTAGGCGATATTAGTGTGTGAATGTGTTGGCTGGCTGTGCCAGGCGAGAGCTGAGCTGACTCAGATGTTATCACATGAGGCCTTTCCGCATGGTTGCACATATGTGTTACCCGCTCATTAGCTGTTCTTATAACCAGGCTGATCTGAGCCCTTCACATGGCTGAGGCAGCTGGAACTGACAGCAGGGTAGGGCCTCTGCAAGTGAGATTATAGATGTTGTAGGGAAGGGACCAGAGTCTGAAAATGAGATAGCATAGATATGAANGCACCACTCTAATCACTAATCTGTGTCTTGGGTAATGATATTTAAATCATAANACAAAGATAGTTATATTATTTACCTCTAGAAAAAGCATGTTATTATTCATTTTATTTTAATTCACACGGTAAATGGCTGAAACTAATGAGGAAAAGTAGGTTACGGCCACAAACAAATATACCTGAGCATGAGGGGGTGATTATAGTATGTGAGCTATTAATCGCTTGTCATACATTCCACAATGTACCACACTCACAAACTCCACAGGTTTTCTGTTGTTTTCTTTTATATAGGTTATGGCGTAACGCTTTCCTAACTCTAAAAGCTGAATGACATCACACATACCTGTTGATTTGTGGCAAGATTTTAGGGCCACATTTACTAAATTGTGATCTCTAATGATTTAATTCGCTAATGCTAATGCCATTGCAAGAAATGTAAGTGGTCAGTATTTACAAAGCGATGTTTGCCATGGAATTGTGACTAACTTTTCATGTAATCACCAGCCCATTCTTCAAAATNCGGACTGGAATTATATCTACAAAGTGTCCGATTGTCACTTCTCTCTGATTGTAAAATGAAAAAATAAATGAGGGTTTTCTGGTAAGAATTGCTGCTCCCACCTCGTTTTGATTGTTATAATAATAATCAAAATTGAAAAAAAAATTCCAACCTGTTGTTTTTATTTGATTAAGTTTTATTAGTAAGAAAAAACTATACACACATGCATAATGTGAACACAAAAACACACACACAAAAATGTATGAAATATATATATATAGATATATATATATATATATATATATATATATATATATATATATAGTACCAGGACACAACTTACTCAAGTCTGGGCTTCTGTACACAGTGGATCGTGTACATTACTTTGCGAGACAGGGAAGAATGGGAACTTTCCATCACCTTTTGCAGGCAGACCAACATCAGCTAAGCTTCCCAGACATCTTATGTGTACAGAGACTGACATCCTATGCTGTGTGTCAGGTCAGAATNGTAACATCCTCCAATGCCTCCAATGTTCTGCTGTGGTTTTTCTCTAGACCAAAGAATAATGTGCAAACAGTGTCAGTCAGCTATGCATACACGTATTAGACAAGTGTTAGACAGACACAGAGTCAAATTACTTTACACTATAATGCATTTTGGCACCCATTATAATTATATATATTATATATAGCTAAGAAATAAAGAAATCCTTTTAGCTTGTTTTAGTTAGCAATGCGTTATTTTATTAGCTATAGACCAACACAATGCACCTTCCCATGGCTCCCCTCATTTCTTAAGTCTATCTGTCACTGTGTCACACTGCAGGAGAAGGATTAGTATAGCATCTACGTTATTTTGGCAGGAATGTAAGATGCCAGGCCAACAAACGATTCAAGGCCAGCTAATCTGAACTTTGGCGTTGTTAGTGATGACAATCATATATTAACCTGAGTATGGCTAATGGCCATCTAACAGGCATGCTCTCCACANGACAGTGAGCGGCTGTAAAAGGACCATTGTCACAGTGTCCTATATTTTGTCTTCAGTGAGTGTCCAGCATGCAACAGCGTGTTAATATAGGCACTGGAGACGCCAGGGGCTGCAGCCACGTGCAGAAATGCTGCGCCTATTCGAGCCTGATATTATTGTCCATTGGCTCAGAAGAAATCCCTCCTGACAAGAGCACTGCATGAACAAAGCAAAGTGAAACTGACCTCATCACCACCAATCATATCAGATTGTTTAGTATACTGGGAAAGTTTAGCCTGCCAATGACCTACTTATTCCTTTAAAGGGCACTTCCTGCCTATTTTAAACAAGGGGTTTAAAAAAAAATGTTGTTTTCATTTCTGTCGTCCCTTTATGCTCATGTTGTTTTCTGTAATATATTTTATTAGTGAGTTGGAATTCATATTTTGTGTGTCCATACTGTATACAACATGTGTACCACATATAAAAAAGAAAACCCACTACTTATATTACTTATATTACTGTGCTGCAAATTCTTATAATAAATCAACGTTTTATGTTTAAAGAATGAATGTTACACTCATATTGGAAAATATGAGGTCAAAGGTTCTGTTTGTCAATCATGTGTCTGGACTTTCAGTTTTCACTTTCTAATTACATAGTAATTATATAGTAGAAAGTGCCTTGGGGCAGGTGTCCTCTGAAGTCCTCCAAATACAATACTGTATATCATTGCTGTCAGGAACCCGAGTTCACCTGGCCCAATTACACCCACTCCACACTGGCTGGCCACCCAAAGGAGCCTTATGTGCCTGGAGAGATAACCCAGTACCTGTTTGGAATCAATTAATCACGCCAGAAAAAAGGGAAAACGGCATATTTATTATAAAGCAAATTCTATAATTCCATATGTACTCGNTATTTACTATAAGCCTATATGCACTTAGCAGTTATTTACTATATGCACTCGGTAAATAAAGTCAGACAGTTGTCTGTCTCCAGAGCAATCACACATATATGTGATACCTCAGGATCACAAGGGTTGATTATCCTGCGTATTAAACTCAGATTGGTCAAGATAAAATCAGCTCCTCTCATACCTTCCAAACTTTGCCGGGGAGTGAGTGGGACAGACATGTCCCGTCCCCCATCCCGGCCATACCACACCCCTGCCAGGCAAACCCCGCCCAAGTCCGCCCAGCCCCTACTCTACACGCCCATTTCATCTTGTGAAATCACTATGACAGAGTTCCCTATTCTGAACAATGTTAAACTATCATCACGGGCAATGCTTTGTGCACATGTGTGGGCTGAATATGAGTGAAGAGAGTCAAGGACAGCATGTCCAGAAACCTTGAGGGCCAGAGTTCAGAGTTCAGACTGTGAATAGGACTGTGCAATACGTGAGGCCATTCAGTTATTTTGCCCAAGTTCGTTGCCCAGAATTGAGCAGTGAATCTCCCTGAGAGGTCATGAGAGACTCAAATGATTTAGCGGCAAAGAAGCCAGAATTGAAAAATTTATATATTTTATGTTATGCCTACAAATTTGGGCTAAGTAACAGAAACATAGTGCCGGGATTGTTCCAAAGGACTCTAGTTAAAATAAAAGTGATTCTTTTTTTTATAAAAATGTGTGGTTATTTTAGAGTAAATCAATTATTATCTTATGTGGGCAGGTTTCCTTCCCTTCTCCCCTTTATTTCAGTTTAGTTTGGAATAGCTGGGGATGGGGTTAGGGCTGAGACAGGGCCTTAACAACTTTAAACCAATTACCCTTCCCAGGTCATGTCCATTCATACTCTTGCAATAAAATAAATACATTTTTCGACAATCTACTTTCCATATTTTAATGGAATGTTCATTCACTGGTGGGGTGTCACATATATACACCATGCAAATTAGATTAATGCGGAACAGATTCCAATTTATTAGCATGCCTATCCCCACCTGAATGTCCTTAGCCAATGCCACAAACATTTCCCCTGATAACACCGCAATGTCTGGTCAGATTCTATTCTCTTCAGCTCCAGTTGCCCAGATTACCACAATCACAATGCAAACTTCTTTCTGGATAAGTGTCTTAGGTGTTCTGACCGCTTGGCCAATGCTCTCCACCAGTATGATTGGCTCTGAGTTTCAGTTTCCCTGCTTTTTGTAGGCTCACTAAACACTGCAGAGCACGAGCGAGTGAAATCTGTAGCAAGTGCTTTCATAAGTTTTCCCCAATCATACACGTTTCTCCTGGGCTCTGGCAGAGGCCACCCACGTAAGCGCAGGCCAGACTAGAATTAACCAGCTATTCCCACTAAGGGTTTTTTTTTTTTTTACCAGTTTTCAATTCCCAAATGTAGTCCGGACAGGCCATTGTTTCACTCTGTAGAAGGGGGACATAGGAGTCTTAACTTGGACCTGGAGTAAAACCTTTGATGAAGCCTCTACCCTCTGCTAAACTCTTACAAAACACTATAAGCTCACACAAAAATCTCTGCATCATCCATATTGACTTATAATGTTACCATCTTTCTCAGTAAGTAATTAGGAACACAATCACTTCACAAATTTCTAAAAAACTGTTTAAAAATGGAATGTTCTTTTTGCCCTTGGAAAATGAAATACAGATGGAAAAAAAAAACATTTGGAAACTGTGGTAATCAGCGAAATATGTTTTACTGATGTGTAACCAAAAAATTAAAACATATTTGTATCTTTTTAGATTTGCTTTATTAGTAATATAAAATAAATATATTTAACAAATATATTACATACATGTAATGATCAGTAATAAGCATAGTTTAGTTTTCCGTGCACGTATAACAAGGCCCATGACGGTTATCTGCAATATTAAATGTTCCATGGATGTTTTTAATTGATTCTTATGTACACCTTCCACCTTGACTACAGTTAAGAACATCCCCAACAAAAAATTAACAACACACATTAACAACAATAAAGCAATTCCAAATGCAGGATTGTATAGAATTTGATCACTGTTACAGTACTTAATGTAATTTATGGCCAGGGCTGGCGCTATCATTAGGCATTCTTAGGCGACCACCTAGAGCACTGCCATCTACATGCTGGGTTATATCATAACTGTTCCAGCTGTGTGGTGCATTAGTGTTTGATTTGCCAAATTTATGCATGCTTTTTGGCATTTCCAGTGCAACATTATAATACTTTAAACTTTGAATCTGCAAACCTTAGACTAGAAAATATATTATTTTATGTGATTTCTGGTTAGTACCTAAATATATTTTTTAAAATAATGTAGAGTCTATGATGTTGGAAGACAATTTAAAGACCCCATGCTCTACATAAAGCAATTCATGCATAACATTTCAAAAACTTTTTTACAAAATACATTGTGAGAAATGGTTCAATGCAATGGCACCAGAAAATACAATTACCATATATACTTAAGTATAAGCCGAGTTTTCCTGCACATTTTTCTTGTGCTGAAAATACCCCCCTTTGCTTATACTCGGGTCAAGTAACTTGGACTCAACCTGACTGACCTGTTCTGTGTGCAGTACAGGTCTCCAGCGTCTCCCTCTCGCCTGCCACTGGTGGATGTTGGGGGGGGGGGAGGCGCAACAATGTTTCTGTGGGCAAACAGGTAATTACGGTAGCCCTTGCCTCTCTACAATGATTCCTTCCACTGTAACATGAACTGTCAGTAGCTGCAAATAAAAGTCTTGTGTACAGCTGCTAGATTGATGTGGAGGGGCTTCAGTTAGCTGAAGCACACCCTGGAAGCAGTGGCGATCAGCTTGTAATGCTAAAGACTGTACTCGATCCCTTCAGATCCCCCTGTTTCTACCTCCCCCTCCCCTCTCCATAGGAAGTGCTGCATTGTTCTTCAAAGTGAAAGTGTCAAGAAGAAAGGTATTCTCTCTCTATGTGCTGACTGTCTCTCTCTGTGCTGGATCTCTCTCTCTCTCTCTCTCTCTCTCTCTCTCTATCTCTCTCTTTGCTGGCTTTCTCTCTCTCTATCTCTCTCTCTCTCTCTCTCTGTGCTGGCTCTCTCTATTTGCTGGCTGTCTCTCTCTATGTGCTGGCAATCTCTCTCTCTCTCTCTCTCTCTCTCTATATATATATATATATATATATGTGTGTGTGTGTGTGTGTTGGCTGTCTCTCTCTCTCTCTGTGTTACTTAGAAGGGCAATTTTGCATCTTGTATAGGAGCAACACAAGATATTATATTAATCTGAAGTATTTCTGTCTTTACAGAAATAGTTATTAAACTATTCTGACATAATTGGAAATTATGGTATCTTAGGGGTGCCTTGAAACATTATATTGACCCTAAGGGTGCCTTGACTAAGAAAGTTTGGGAACCACTAACCTATGTGATCGACACCGCATTGCTGAATCTTGTCTGCTGCAGGCAAGAATCGGGTAGATTACAGGAGATTTAAATATCCAGGATAATCGCGCAGATGTATGGCCAGTATTACTGACATAAACTGTAAAATCATAACATAATAATAATTGAATTTTAGTTCTAACATATTTTATTAGCCTGTTATCTCTAGTTTTATTTGCTACTTGTGTTATGCTATAAATAAATGTATCAAATTACATTATACAAATAGAACATCCCTACATTAAACAAATTCACATATCTAACAATTACGTATAATTATGCATGTTCAAGAAATGCCTAATATGCAGGATTAGTATAATAAAGCTCAGAAGTAGTTGCCACATTTAAGTAATTAATATTACATAAAATTATCTTGTAGTTGATGGCTAAGTGAAAATGTACAATGGCATAGGTTTAAATGATTATAATAAAATGTAGAAAATGAAATTAAAGCTTTTAAACAGATTTATTGTCCCATTTATTCACGTCTGTGCTGAAAACCCTAAAGGTTTGGATCTAAAGACCATGATGGTGTTTAAAATGCAAATGTGTCAACTTGGGCTAGACAGCGGTGGATCTAGGGGTGGTCCATAGGTCTAACTTGACATAGTTATTACTGGTTGTGTCAGGCTATATGACAGATTTCAGCTATATTTGTTAAGATAACTATGCAAAGAATGCTTGATCTCTGTACTGGTTAAACTATGTCCACATTTTCTTTAAACCAAAGATTCATTGGAATGTATGATCTGCTTAAAGATAGTTTATACTTTGCATGTAAAAGAAACAATATAGTACAACACATCACGTGTGGCAGATGAATGATATCAACCACACTTTATTTCAGGACCAGTTACTAAACCTCCATTATAAACACCCACTACATCAATATTTTATCAAATTCTAGGTGGCTCAATTTAATAAAAAATTTGATTAAATGGATAAAAAAAACAAATGAAGTTAGAAGTCTGTCAATTAAAAAATAAAATAAGGTAATATGAGATTATCTTTTTTTTCAAATGTGTTTATTGAAAAATTTGGAGGTACAAAAGTAACATAGAACATACGGAATGCAGCATACATAGCAGTGCAAACTTCAGTACAAAGTACTGAGTATAAAGTGGTCTGCAAGACATAAAATGCAACAAATCAGAGGGTAAGGCAATAATGTGAGAAATAAAAGAAAGAGCAACATGCGAAATGCAGAATTCCATAATCATCAACAGAGCAAAAAATAAGAAAAAGAGAGAAAGACAAACAGGGAATGAGGACAGAGTAGAGATGTAAGTCTGAGTCTTACGATCCAAAAGCTCAATACATGGATAACATTTTCTATAAAGCACTCCACACCACTCTAAACATCCAGGAGAGTCGCAAGGGGGGGGTATTTACTAAAGGTCGAATTGAGGATTTCGATTT
>JABWIB010002914.1:0-18289 GCA_016617825.1 Platyplectrum ornatum | reverse complement strand
TGAATTCGACATGACGATTTTACTGAAAATCGTCAGTGTATATGTCAGTTTAGTGCAATATCGCCTGCCGAATACCAGTTTTTTCGTCAATGGATATCGTCAGCATTCGTCAGACATTACATATCGTCAATAGAAATCGTCACTTACTGAATGCTATACATCACCAGTCACTGACGATTTCAGATCACTGACGAACGCTGACGATATGAAATCGTCAGTTAGTGAATTCCCCCCCTGGTGTGTAGTTTAGCATTCTGCTCCATGGGTAATACTTACACCATCTTAAAATGGCATGAGTGTAGCAATCCTCCACTGACATCGTACCTGGTTTCAAAGTGGGGTGTATACAGGTGTATGCATACCACCACTTCTTCTACTGATTTCATTGAAATACTATAAATCTACATTCACTGCTATTATTTTCTGTGTTTCCATATCAACACTTCTAAATTTCCATTTTAAATACTGCCTTCTACTAATAGCTTTTATTACAGCGTGGGGAGAGCGCTGGGACTCATATTCATGTTTCTAAGACCTGAAAAAATAACATAAAATCAATGTACAAATAAAATCAGTGGTGTCATCGATCATTTCACAGTGGAGTGAAATGAAGAAAAAAAAGGTAAAAAGAAAATATTAAAGACACTTACCTGTACTGAATGAAGCGCCAGTCTCTGAAGAGCCAAGATCCAAGTCCAGATGCCTTCGCAGCAACACANTTCTGGAGATGTTGGCGGACACACAACATACAATGGGTATTTCAACCAAAAATATTCTAACAAGGACCTAGTCTCAGTAACATATAACACTATATAATGAGCATATTATAACCTCAACCAACAACCACATCAAGTAACTATAAATATTTGTAAAAAAAAAAATAAGAGCAATAAACACATAAATACAATATTAATCAGTGTCTGTTAAAAAACAATTACCCTCACATGCTATTTCCTTATATATTATTATTATTATTATTATTATTATTATTATTATTAACAGGTTTTTATATAGCGCCATCAGATTACGTAGCGCTTTACAATTTTACAATGGGGATTACAGACAGAAAGAATGGGTGGGGGAGAGGAGATAATTGTAGAATTCATAACTCACTGTAAAACAATAGTTATTTCAAACTTTAATTTAATGATTGAACAGACTGAGGACAATAAACTGAAACAACCTGAACAAGAAAAAAGTAGTATGCAAAATACATCTAGAAACACTTTAAGTCAAAGTGTCTCCATTACATAGAAGAGGACGTCATGCTGAATTAAAGGTACACAAGTGAAACTGCACAATCGAGGTCTGGATCCGGTCTTATATGTTGATTTTATTTAGTATCAGAAGAAAGCATCTTCACATGCTGAAAAATGTGTTTCTGGGTATGTATGCAATAGAATGTTGTTACTTGAAGAGAACACTATCTTATGCATCATGTTGAAAAACAGTGCTGTCTCGAGGCACCTCGCCACACTTCTTTATAGCAAGGAAGTGGTTTGTGCATTTTCTTTAATGTTGTAAGAAATCGTGAAAGTAATTAAACATGTCTTATCTTCCTTTGGTAATCTCTTAATTAGAAACTACAGGCTAGGGATCAGTATTTATGAATTGAGCAAAATGTTTGTTCCACACTACCACATCCTTTAGAAACAGCGTTTAAGAATTCATTTGTAGTATGAATATTTAATTCTACTGCAATTAATTTTACATAGAAATTTTAACTTTACATAGAAATGTACTCTTAAATGAATATATTTTAGGAAGACAAATGTAAAATATCCGCATTTAGCCATTTTATTATGGCTCTGGATAAGACTTTCCATCAGTGGGGTTTGACGACGCACCATGTATACAGCATGTATGATAGGTGGGAAGGGGACCTATACAAATCATACAGTAAGGACTGAGTTCCCCACAGTACCCACTTTGTGCTGACCGCAGACTGGCAGCTCTGAGCTCAATGGTAGCAGACCTCTGGATGGTGTCCTTAAATAGCAAGGAGCCTGATTAGAAGCTTCACACATCTTTCTCTTTAGTACATCTTTACTTTAAGTATTTATGCTCATACAAGCCCTGTATGTATCCTGGACTCCCCCTCTTCTGGGCCAGTTTTGCTTGCACAGTTTTTTGTAAGCCTATACATCTGCCAGAGACATTTGGCTTTATTTTGTCATCTTGTCCAGGTGCAGTTTGTTTATTAGTTATCCTCCTGATGTCTGTATACTGTATAGCTATATAAATTGTGTATGCTGTTAGCCTACTATGTACATCATTGTTGTCACAGTACAAATAAGAATATGTGGTAAATATTATGATCACATATTTTATTTCTGTGATCATGGAAGATGGAAGATGTGAAGATGGAGGTTATTTTAGAAGCTATGATTTAAGTCTCAATTCAAGAAATGAACATGTATCAATACTGATACGCATAAGTCTTGCACGGTCATGTTCATTGCATCACTTAAAAAGGCTGCACACTAGGCTGATTACCATGTATTGTAGGGTATGGAAAACATTTTAGGGAGGGACTTAAGACATTCCATGTGAGATGCTTATTTAGCAGTTTTATTTTTTTAGCAATATTATTCTTTAGACTTAAATATTGTATAAACCAAATATATTTTTATTGTTATTTTTATTATTACTCTTACACCGATCATCTATAATAAACCAGGGCTCGAAGTGGCGATTGTAAGGTGGCGGTATGGCACTAAGCACTGACCCTTACATAAGCCCGGTCCCCTCCAGACCCACAAATTTTTAAACTAAAGTTTCCCTCCACCAGTGATGAGGGGCAAAGCTTAGAAAAGAGGCTGTGGCTTAGCGGGAGAAGTGACGATATGCCATACCGGCATATACCGGCCCACTTCGAGCCCTGGTTCAAACCCCTTGCCAAATACTGTATAGGTCCCTCTTGTGTTGACAAAACAGATGTGACCAGGGTATACAGCTTAAAGGACTATATTATAATTTTAGTAGAATCAGTAAATTTTTTTGCAATATTATTATATTATTCATTAAGAAAATAGCTTTTATAATAATAATAATAATTATGATTATTATTATGATTATTTTTTATTATTACAGTGTTTTAAAATGTTCAAAACCCCTGCCTATTATTGTGTAGGATTATGAATGTTCTGATTATATGTTGTGCCATATAATCATTTGATCCCAAACAAACTCTTCTGTTCCGAGTTCAGAAAGCCACTAAATGTTACTTTTTACTTGAAAGGAGTGCACACTTCACTTTCATTACAGATGTGGCTCCTCATGATCCTCTGGCAGCAGATCATATGTAAGCTATACAATTTAAATACCCCTTCCTTCCCCAGACCACCATCAGAAAGTTTGGAAGCTCTTTGATGAAACCAGTTTTGATGAAATGTCTAACAGGAGCTAAGAGACCATGTTTTATGTTCAACTTTTGGTTGCACCAGTTTTTTTAATATATACTGAATACATACTTGGCATTATGGTGTTTTTCTGAAAGATCATTTGACTAATTTTCAATAGTACACTAGATATTGTATGGAATGGATAGAAATCTTTGAGTTCCATATTAACTGCGCTATTTGCAGACACGATTAACAACATATTCAGTGTGTATTATCATTGTACTATTGTCCCGGACCTTCCCCAATTTACTCCAGAAGAGAGAAATAGATATACTTATACTGAATTGTGTAGGTGTCACGAGCAGTGAGGAAACTGAATCCGAGTCGTGGGACGAGGAATTGGCTGCCCTCTGGAACAACAAACGGGCCGGCTGGATGATGACTTTACTCATATATGTTATAGAGTAAATGAGCAGGAGCACACAGTCCCTTGAGTAACAAATTGGGGTGCAGCAGGTAACAGGTTACCCCTGGCGAAGACAACACAGGAGAGGCAAACTACAGAAACCTAGTAGGCAGGAAGTACTCTCAGTGGAATAGGGTGGAAGCTCAACACTGTACTTAGCAGGTAGCTAGGAACATCAGCAAAAGGCAGGACATAAATCCACAGGAAANACAATGTTCTAGCACTGCCTGGCATGAAGGAAGTCAGGGAAATACGGTAAAGTGACGCCTGATTGGCTTCCAGCACCAGAAGCAGTTTGGGAGGAGTTAGGGAAGTTATAAATATGTGCCCAAAACCACAATGGCTGCTTTAGCACTTCCTGTTTCAAGACGGACCTTTGCTGCTTACAGAGGAACCAGAGGCTCTACCAGTCACTCTTGCCAGCCTACAACAGCCCAAACCATCTCCCGAGAGGACTGGTCGAATATATATATATATATATATATATATATATATATATATATATATACACACACAGTAGTAAATTAGAAATTTAAAAGTGGTGGTATGGATTGTTATGAATGGTATGAATTTTTTAAAATTATTTATTTTGAGTGTTCCTTCACTCCTTCCTTATTCTACTATATTTCTTTTTAGGGATTGGTCATTCCATTAGAAACATCAGGATAAGAAGATAAGATCCAGTTTTTACAGTTTTTAGATAGTGAGTTTTTTCATTATACTGAACTTGACTTGAACGGGCACTGAACATCACTTGTGATTTATCACATTAGATATTGTTTTCCAGCTCACAAGCCTGGATAATGAGGATACAGATCCAGCCTGTACAGCATGCATGCACAGTATTGTTACATGGTTATTTATCCCCTGCATGATCCAGCACTCATTACTGGGCCATTATTTGTTTCCCAGACCCTGTTACCAGTTGTGTTGCATTTTACTTACTTTACTAGTCTTTGTAGTCTAAAAGTGTATTCTCTCTGTCTATTATATGAACGGTAATACAATATTTTTGCTATGGTTATTTTTGTTCAGATGTTGTGCTCTGGGTGGCTTATTTAGAATGGCTGTGTTATTAATTTTCAGCTTTTTGTTTATTTAACATCCTGTCCTCTTTCCATATAACACCTCTTTCTGCCCTTATTGGCTATATAACCAATGACCAAAATGGAAATGAAAAGTGGTGGTATGGACATTTTGAAGTGGTGGTATGGGAACATAACAATTAACAGAATGGATACCGTATATACTCGAGTATAAGCCGACCCGAATATAAGCCGAGGTGCCTAATTTCACCTCAAAAAACTGGGATAACTTATTAATATCATACAGGACAATGACTCGAGTATAAGCCGAGGGGGGCACTTTTAGCTAAAAAAAATGTGCTGAAAAACTAGGCTTATACTCGAGTATATACAGTATATATCATTTTTCAACAAGGTCATTGGGCCAGATTCAGCTTTTCACTCTCATGACTTCTCTCATGGGCAAAACCATGTTGCAGGGGAGGNNNATNNAATTAGTTGCAATCAGCATAACAGGTGACAGCTGATGTTTCCAGCCCAAGTCTAATAACAGTGTAACATTAACGCTGGTCAGTATCTGTGTGCAACATGCAAAATAAAGTATTCTCCCTGCATGCAAACACTAACATTCATTTTATCTCCCCTGCAATTCAACATGGTTTTACCCATGAGAGTGTAAGTCATGAGTGTAAGTCATGAGAGTGAAAAGCTGAATCCAGCCCATTGTGAGAAGTACAGGTATGGCTCCCCAACTTTAAGCCCTGACTTATATTTTATAAAAGGGGTTATACAGGCACTAAGGACAGAAAAAGTGGTTATACAGATACAGAGGACAGAAAGAAGGGATATCTAGTATAACCCCAATTTCTGTTCTTAGTGCCCTCTTTCTGTCCTCTGTCCTCATATCACATTCTCACCTTTTCTCTCTTTTCCTAATGGCGCAGTCAGAGTAATAAGCGAGGACAAGGCGCTGGCTGGCACATTTTAAAACTAATAATATGTCTTTCTCCTCCTCATGGCAAGGAGAAGAAGATTGGACAAACAGGGAATGCAGTTAACTGTCAGCACTGTACAGTGATAGAGGGGAAGATTAGGGTTTGGCTGCAGGATATATAGGGTTAAAGTTAAGGTGTGAGAAGAGGAAATGTAGGATTAGGTTTAGGATGAAGAAATTAAAGTTTTCTATCTCTGTTGTTCCAATAGACTGCATCACAGAGAATAGTTTCAGCCAAAATATGACTGCATAGTGTTAGGACCTTTTTAAGTACATTTGGGTTACAGGATAGGCTATAAAAGAGAAACATCACAGAATGTCATGTTGAAAGTGTTCTGGCTCTGTAAATGTAACCACAGTATTTTAGGAACACAGCCAAAACTGCTAATGATCAGATCAGCAACTCAGTTCTTGCACCTGCAAAATGGAAACTATAAACATTAAACACAGAGCTCCTAGCAAATTCATGTTCCATTAATAAGAATCGGTTGTTTGTGTCTAAATTGCTCTATTTTTTCTCAAGTAAATAATAGTCATGTTTCAGTGATAAGTGCAACATTAACTAAATACATCATGTAATAACAATTATACAAGACACATAAACAATTTGAACTGGGACTTCTGGTTCCTGTAGGGTCGCTGATGGCTGCCGCATGTTTAGCTCTGTGCTTCCCACCCAACTATCATTGCTATTATTACTCCCCCCGGCTGTGAATGGTTTCCCAGAGGATCCTAGATGTTGAGGAGAAGTCTGATGAGACCTTCCAGATTACTGAGGCCTTGCATATGCGGGTGGCGCAGCTCGAATCAGACAGCAAAAGGCTCTGGCTTAAATTAGACAATCTTGAATATAGATTGAGCGTAACAACTTGCGTATTATCGACCTGCCTGAGTTAGTAAAGGGCGAGGCCCCAGTGAACTTTCTGGTTCTTACCTTGCCCTCCCTCCCTTGGAACTTGGAGACCAGTGGGATCATAACACTGTATCCAATCCATGATGCGCATGAAGCATAATTGCACAAGCCTTCTCCTGATTATTAGTAAATTGAGTTTAAAGTGGTGCTGGTAACTTTATAAAACATCTTTAAAATTTGCTTTACAGGGATTTAAGGAAATCAAAAGCAACTTCCTTATTTCTTGAGTAGCTCACTAGAGAAATGAAAGATCTTTGTGGACAATGACATTGCTGATATTTCTATTTAGAAGTAAAATCTGTTAAGTGACTTATTAAGATACAAAATAATAGGTGTCCGGTAGAGGGAAATGGCTGGGAAGTTCATACCTCTCTACCATGCTGAGTTCTGGATTCAGTCCAGTATCTGATGGAGCAATTACCTTATCCCTGGCCATACCAGACCAGTATATCAGCATTTATCAGTAACCACATAAAAGGTAGTGCTATGATTCATCACAAGCTTTAATAAAAGGATAAAACTAAAATCAATCATTTCTATGTATTATCAGTCAATAGTCCAGTCCAAACAAATTAGAAACAGCAGAAAGCAAGTGGGCACCAGTTCCAAATACTTAGCTGATATGCATGCAGCGGGCGTTAAATCTGTCCCACCATTTCCTGAGGTACAACACACTTTTAACAAAGTGCAGAATTGTTGTTCTGTTCCTTTTTCCATAACCAAAATGGAACTTAAACCTTTGATTATGGGAAACAGTTTCCAGCAAAGTCGAGTGCACAGCCGAAGGAGATGATTGCTTTCTTCTTTTATTAATTCAATTGTGCTTTTAACATTATATTTGGAAATAAAATTGGCAGTTGCATAAATAGAATGTTCTATTGTACGTTGTTTATTTCTTTGCATGAACCAAGAGTTGTTTCCATTGGAACTAACTGGATGTTGTAATCACAGGAACTGACATGTACTTATTAGTATTTGTAAATGTAAATACCCAGTTCAAGTGTTTCTGTTGTGTAAAAATGTATACATATGAATACATATTATTTACTGCATTCATTCATATTACTATAATACATATGTTAATAGTATTTTACACAATCAATTCGCACAATCCTAAAACAATATCTTATCCCACAAATTTTCTAGACAAATTCAATTAGATCTGGATGGTAAGCCCTCGAAGCATCCCATAATGTATAATTTGAATTACTACCCGTCCACCAGCACGATTTCGTACACTCACAGCGAAATCAGACCCCATGGACGGAAAGCTGGTTTTAAGGAAAACAGATCCATATAAACAATGTATTTATACTTACAAATATAAACTATTTAGTATGTGCTGCTCTAAGGTTCATCTATTTCAGGGGTTCTCAAACTATTTTGCTCTGGGACTCCATCTAACAAAATTCTTTTTTACACTACCCCAGCAAGGTCCCCTTTAACCCTTTGGACATTGTAACACTGACATTATGTGTGCATTATGACAACTGGCAATCCTGTGTGACAAGTTAATGTGAAGATGGAAATGGTTTAGTACAGCAGTCTAGGTGGCTGTGGGCCACCAATCACCAACTGCACGCATGTATCACAGTAGCACACCCAATCAAGGGGTAGGCAACCTGCGGCTCTCCAGATGTTGTCAAACTACACATCCCAGGATGCTTTGTATCAACTGTAAAAGAAACTGTTACAGCAACTGCTAAAGCAGTTAAAGCATGCTGGGATTGGTAGTATGACAACATCTTGAGAGCCAGAGGTTGCCTAGACCTGCTCCAATCCCATAGCGCCGGACTCTTCTTAGCTCCATTCCCTCCCGTAAACTAAAACTAACTTGTGTCATAGGGTTCTTTGTGTGCAGAGCAAAAGGTCTATTCTGTGTAAATAATGGGGGAGTTGCCCATATAAAGATATTTCTGCATACTTACCCGTTCATTAAATGGTATTTTGAAAATCACAGAGCTAATATTGAGCATCCATCTGTGAGATGTGGAATAGTTATGAAGATTGAAGATAATCCTAATGATTATTAAACACATAATGTCCATAATTAAAATTATATAGACTGTGCAAAGGAGGAAAGTAAATGGTTAGAAATAATTCTAGAACAGGTTTAGCTAGTTACTCTATTGACTCATCTGAAATGTGTTTACCCTGATGATTTTTTATCTATTGTACAGTATGTCCTATATCTTCCATGACAAAAATCAATTTGTCTTTGCTATGTCTTTGCAAATACTTATGCTACACCCCATTCTGTACGACAGCACTCCAAACTTCCGCATGTAACTTCACAAGGTACTTCCTTGTGGTCACCTATGAGTCTATTCACACAGCCAAAAGAAAAAAGAAAAACTCAATCCTGCACACCTAAACTAATAGAGGATCTCCTCTGTAATCTCATGTTCCCCCTTTATTAAGATATATGGGGTGGTGCTGTCCCAGGGCCAATCAGGCCAAAGAACAAAAAAGGGAACAATATAAGGCAAAAGAACAAAAAAGGGCTTCTGTTAGAATGGAAGCACTCTCTATTACTTATACTGTACAATAATAGGTTTAAAATATATAACTTTTATTAAATCATTTAAAACATATGGAAGTTCAGAAAATTAGCAGAGAAATATTAACATATAGAATATATATAGAATAAGTGAATAAAGTATAGAAAAAGTGCAAAATTGTTAAAAACAAAGACAGGGTGGGTAGTTATTAAATTCCATTGTATATAAATAGCACCAAAAATCTGTCTTAACCAAAGAACATTGGAGTTATATAACTGCTTATCAGGGACAGAAAAGTGTTAGTGCTGTTAACTGTTATTAAAGTGAGTACGGTTGTTACCCATAAAGAAGCATAGTCATAACATAGCAGCAAAATCAAATAGAAAAGTGCTTGTGCTTATAGCTGCCAAAAACAATACAAAAAAGTGCTAATGCTGTAAATTAGTATGAGTACAAATGTCTCCCATAATTAAATAGCAGCAGCATTTAGAATAGCAGCAGGATTTAATATAAAGTGCTTTTGCATATAGGTGCCTTAGACTTTAATATATAGATTTATTAAATAGAATTGAAATAAAGTGCTTCATTAATGTATAGGTAACACAACCATTTAATAGTCTAGTTAAATCATATGGCTACTATGATAAATAGCAGCTTCATTATATAGCAGCCCAAAAGTAAAGAAAAGTGCTAATGCTTTAAGCTGCCTTATTGTGTACTCAAAAAACAGTTATTATTAAATGATTGATCTATTAAAATTCTTCATAGATGTACAGTCACCAGATAGCAGAATTTCATATTAATATGATTAGGTAACACTGTTACCATAACAAATGGCAGCCAATAATGGCCTCAGATGATAGCAGCTTATGGGATCTAGTCTCTTTGTTTCACAAAGTACCTGTGCTTAAAAAGCTGCCTTCAACCTGAGCAGTTAAATTAGGTTATTGGTGCTCTAATAAATATGCAAATCATTGGAATTAAACTACCCCCCTCCCTATCCCAACGCACGTTTCGTACCTATGCTTTCTCAAGGAATGTTTGTCCCCATTAGACGATCTGCTATTTATATATATCTCAGCCAATCAGTGAGAGGCAGTGGGGGGTGTGTAATTACACGTCAGACATACATCTAAAAATCTATCTAGTACTTTGCCCAATCCTGGCCTGTCATGTCAGATGTGTGTGCCTATCCTCCGTTTCTGATTGATGCCACGGCCCTGCGCATTAATAATGACGTGGGAGGCACGTTGTGATGTTATTGCCGCGTTCTATATACTTAGAATGACGTGGGACGGCACGTGATGGAGCTACCCATACACGTCCTCCCACGTCCTGCTGCGACCATCTTGGTTTCTCCGGCGTTTGTATTGCCAACCATATGCCGCTATTAGCATGGTCCGTGGTCACGTGTCCGGACCAGCCAGTCACATCCAACGATATCTAACCGCGGCCCTCTTTATGCCACGTGTACTCCTCTGTTTGTAAACAAACCAGCGGCCATCTTAACCATATCCCTCATCCAACCATATGTATAAATGCATATATGTATGGTTTTATATCCCAGCGGCCATTTTTGTTACATCATCTTCAAAACAATCAAACCATAGAATCAGTATCAATACATATTGTTCATTCTTATTCATTCTTATTTTTTCTATATCTAATTTTTTACATAGATTAATGCTCTTGATTTTCCTAAATACTATATATGTGCAAATGTAAATATTCCTCCCCCCCAAAAAAAAAATTGTGAAAATTCATGATTATATAGTGTATTCTACAATAGTGTGCCATAATTCTGACATCACTACTCAATGTCTCTAGTGAATCAAATTAATTAATTCATAGTAAAGTGCATCTCTAAAATGTATTAACTGTGAATATTCTAATGTGAAAAAAATAAAATAAAATATATATATAAATAATATTATTAATAATAATAATAATAATCATGATAATAATAATAATAATAATATAAATAAATAGTGAATAAAAATAGTATTATTATTGATACTATTTAAAAGTGAAATAAACAACAATTCATGTGTCAGTAATAATAAAGTGTAAAAAATAAGCAGACATTATTGTAATATTAAATTGCCTCAATATGTGGTGGATTAGAAAGTGCATAAAATAAGTGTCATGTTACTTTAAGTGTATTAGTTACTATCTACCAACTATGTGTTCCTAATAAATAAATAAATAAAACAAATATGAATAATATGGAGTATAATTCTCCAATGTGAGTAGGTATTCAAGTCATCTTAATCTATGTCCCATAGCCCACCAGGCTGAATTCACGTTAATTTTCAACGGTCTGGTATGAATACTGTATAGTTGTTTTCATTTAGGCCCCTGGGCGTAATGGTATCTATTAGAAAAATCATCCTAGACTCTTGTTGTAGGAGGACATTATCCCAATCTCCTCCTCTAATATGTTGGTTCACCTTCAGTAATGCTGAGGCACTTAATTGGTTGGAGTCACTATGATGATGTTTCAAAAAATGTTTGGCCACACTGGTTAATGTTTTAAAATTATTTGCATCTCTGGCCGCATTTTTGATGCTTCTGACAATTCTTTGTTTTAGGGGACATATTGTTTTGCCGATGTACCTTAGCCCACACGGGCATTCAAGGCAATACACTACCCCTGCACTGTTACAATTNATGTATTCATTAATATAATGTGTTTTCCCATATCTATCCACATATGTACTCCTCTTCCTCATATACTGACACGCTTTGCACTTGTGGCATTTATAAAAACCTGGTTGTAGGTCTCTGAAGACACCTCCCTTGTGCCTTTTGCCAAAGTTACTTTGTGTCAATTGATCTTTCAGGCTGTACGATCTCCGCCAGCTTACTTGAATATTAGGTGTGATCTGAGACTTTAAAACCAGGTCTTGTTGTAGCATGTGCCAGTGTTTTTGCAGAATAGACTTGATCTCCCTCCAGTGTTCATTATACCTGGTGACAAATCTCACCGTTTCAGNCTCCTGAAGGGTATTTTTTGTTTGAGGGTACAGGAGGCAATGCCTCTCTCTCTCCCTAGCTCCATTGTAGGCCTTCCTCAGAGCTCGTTTACTGTATCCTCTCATGAGCAGTCTTTCAGTTTATTCGTCTGCTCTCATCTGGAAGAGTTCGTCATTCGAACAGTTCCTTCTCATCCGAAGGTATTCCCCATACGGAATTGCCCGANTTGTAGCAGGTAAATGGGCACTTTACTGTTCGTTGCCGTGGATTTACAGAAAACATTAGTATTTAAAACCCCTCCGTCTCCCACTGATATGGTGAGGTCTAAGAAGTTAACTTCCGTTTTGTTTATTTCCTCAGTAAGTTTCAAATTGAATGAGTTAGTATTTAACAGCGTAATAAATTCTTTGAGAAGTGAGATGTCCCCTTCCCATAAAATAAACAAATCATCTATATAGCACGTCCACAGTAGGACATGCTCTGTATATTGATTATGTTCTTCAGAGAATACAACTTCTCTTTCCCACCACCCGAGATACAGATTGGCATACGTAAGTGCGCATGCCGCGCCCATTGCTGTACCTCGGGTTTGCAGGTAGAAAGTTTCATTAAAAAGAAAANAGTTTTTATGCAAAACAAATTGCAGAAGCTCCAGCACAAAAGATCCCATTTCACTACTTCTTTCCATGTCCAGAAAGTGTTTAATGGCTGCCAATCCGTACTTGTGATCGATGCTTGTGTACAAGGACTCCACGTCCATTGTACACAACCACGTATTGGAATTTATAGTAATTCCATCTATCTTGCCCAAAATATCAGCAGTGTCCCTGATGTATGACGGTAATTCCTCTACATGTTTCCTCAAATAATTATCGATGTATCTGCTCGCTTTTTCCGTGAGGCTCTGAATGCCAGACACAATGGGTCGGCCTGGTGGATTATGCCTGTCCTTATGTATTTTGGGTAACATGTAAAATGTAGCTGTTTTGGGATGTTCTACCCATAAATACTCAAACAGGAGCCCTTTTTTGTTCTTTGGCCTTATATTCACACAGCCATATGCGAGGTGTCAAATCAAAAAAATTTGATTTGTAGAAGTCTTCAGTAGTCAATAGTCAACACTGTCCATCCTCCTGTCCATGAAGTCTACCTCAGCATGAGCACCGGTAAGTCAAAAAAGATGACTGTTTAGAGCATGGGTAGTACATAAGTCAGATTGGTTTGACCAGCACACTTTACTCCTGTTGAGTTTATACATAATTTGGTCCTTCCAGCTTCATTCATTTGGAATTCTTCTGCTTCTGTGGAGTTTCAGCTTCTCATTTCTGCTAATCCTTGTTGTCTCTGCGTGTTAAAGCAGAAGCTGTTTCAAGGGACCTCAACCTGCTGTTGGTCTTCTGCAAAGTCCCCACAACCTGATACTTCAGTGAACACCCTCAGTAAATAGCAGTTAGATTTCTTTTTGGAAATATGTGACTTATCGGCATTTGAAACAAGATTTCAGTGATATGGAGATATGTTCCATGTATTTTGTGGTGACCTTTGCGTCGCATTAGTAATTGAAATGTTAGTTATGGAAAAGTGCTACACATTGGCGGTGAGAGAAAGAAAACATTTAGGAGATAATTAAGAACAATTTTTTCTCATAGTCACAGTGTCCCATTAAATGTAAGTTTACAAAAGGATACAGCTTGAATTAATTCCTCAGTGTATCTGTGACATGCGTAGCAATAGGAACATCACAGCCAGAAGTACAATGGATATATTTTATTTAGCAGTACAAAGTACTTTTTCAACACACAGAGTTATGTATCTAATTATATCTAAATTAGTAAGTCTCCATAAAGGCTGTAGAGTATATGTGTTCCTCACTACAGTTATTTCATCCCTCTTGTCATGCATAAAGTATTGTTATAAGCCAGCACCTACATTGAACTGTCCCCATGGAAAAATGTATTTCAGCCTACTTCAGGTTTATAACCAGATGAACAATTGTTCAGGGGAAGATTCACAGCAGCTGATTTAGAGTTAGTAGCAAAAGCTACATGAGACTTAAACTTGTTCCTAAGGAACAAAAACAATCTAAATTAATCTATTTTTGTATACTTTCTTATTTTGCATGTAGTACTTCAAATGAACACTGTATTTTATATATGGCAGTTTAGTTGAACTAGAGCACATACCTTCTTGATTCTAATTANCTTTCCCTGGCCTAAATTTACTAAGCAGGGAGATTGCAGGGAGAGTGATAAGTGGGGATGTTGCCAATAGCAACCAATCCGATTTGAGCCAAAATCATTTTTTTTAGTTTTTATCACATTCTTGAAAGTTGAAATATGTAAAGATTCAATAATATTATGTANTACCGATTGCATTAAAAATAGCAATGTCAGAAAATACAGCCTGCTGTCCACCTTTATAGACATACTACACGTCAACCAGACATTTTGTGACAATTTAAAGCACAAAAAGCTTTGAGGATTTTTCAGTCACTCAAGGAACCCAATGGTGACACATGACATGTGATACCTTGGCTGACAACAATAAAGTTTTAAAACATGTTACCATGTGAGGAAATGATTTATTGTTTGCATGCAGGGTAATAAAAGTGTTTGCGTGCTGTGCGCAAATCTTGAACATATTTCATTTTAGACTTGACAAAGACTTTAGACATCACAAATTAATTGTGATTCATTTAAAATTGTTTCATTTGGCTTCTCTACAGCACTAAGGGTTTATATAAAGTTTATACTTCCAAAATGAACTTGTAATTGAGTGGAATATTTTGCTTGTCTTTTGCCAAATGAGTCCCATTCCATGCACCTTTGTAATTGGGTGTAGTACTGGCACACCTATTTATTCTCACACACATTCACAAATACATACATACACACATACATACACACATACATACATACATACATACATACATACATACATACATACACACATACATACATACATACACACATACATACATACATACATACATACATATATACATTCACACATACATACATACATACATACATACATACACACATACATAGATACATACATACATACACACATACATATCTACATTCACACATACATACATACATACATACATACACACATACATACACACATACATACATACATACATACACACATACATGCACACACACACACACACAAACATACATGTACACATACATACATGCATTCACACATGCATGCATACATACATACATACATACATACATATATACATACATACACACATACATACATACATACATACATACATACATGCATTCACACATGCATACATACATACATACATACATACATACATACATGCATGCATTCACACATGCTTACATACATACATACACACATACATACATACATGCACACATACATACATACATACATACATACATACATACGCATAAGACCTCTGTATGTACTTATGTCCATGTAAATGTCATATATATAAGAACTAATTCCAGCAACCACAATACACACAAACACCTCCTTACCCCTTGGAAATCATGAACCTTATCGCCAGTAATTTAGACGCACACATAGCTTTCAATAATCAATGTTTGTGCGTAAAAGTACTAGTTATACATGTCTATTACATGATGACAGACAGATAGATAGATGATGAAATCAGTATGAACAATATTATGAGCTAATGAATCAGCAGAAAGAGAAGGATAAAAAGAACAATTTGATAAAAGCAACCACAATCTTACACTGGANTAGAAACCCAATTGTCAGCACTGGAAGCAGATTTCTACATCTAGAAATCTTATCTGCTATACATTAAGATCTCCTAAAATGTCATATTAAGTTATTTTAGCAGTAGTAGCTTTGTAAAAGACACAAGGGCCTANATTTTATTTCAAGATTCCTATTACATACTAGAGAATGTCAGCTAGAATCTGATAGGCAACATGCTAGGTGAAATGATGGAGTTCATCTATAAAAAATATTAGGCCTCTCAGGTAAGTGAGACGATGTGATAGGAATCGTTTTTAACATTTTAAAGATTTTTTGTGTATGTTTAAAATCTTGTTCATGTGTCCTTATAGCCGGTTACAANAAGTTACACTTCTAAACTTTTGGAATTCTCCATATCTATTCACAGATTGTGATATGGATTTGCTGCATGTGTAGCTTGTGATTGGCCAGTAGTTTTTATGAATAATAGTATATACGGTAAGTATATAAGAAGTTAGTATAGAAGTAATAGGCATAGAGGAGCCCTGATGTTATCTCTGACTGGAGTCAAACACTGGTGGAAAAAGAACTTCAGAGATTATGGGAATTCTCGGATTCATGACTATTATGCCAGTACAATTAATTATTGGTGCTGGCTATTATTAAAAGAAATGTAACAATTCTATACCACAAAGTCCTCCTTTTCATCTTATTATTTTTTGACAGCCTTTAAAGGAACAAAGTACCAACACTTAAGTTAGCTGTAGTGCAGAGTAGGCCTTGGTGATTGATAGGCTTCTGTCTGCTATTAAACCTGCAACATTGATTTGGAATTTCTAAGAGTATTTTATTTGGATAGAGACAGCAACTTTAAAAACAAAAGATATATGAAGTTGCTAGCCTTCCGGATTGTTTCAGTGTCTTATTTTATCTTTCTCTTCCAACTGGTTGAACTTTTTGGCATGGTGGGCAGCACAATTGACAAATATCTGACTCTTATTGATAACTTCTGCCTCGATTACTATTCTTATTAATTATAATAAATGGAGTGCTGAATATTCTGGTGCTTTACAAAGCATAATAATTATATGATGGATAATCCAGAGATGCAGGTACCCAATTCTCTGATTTGTTCCATTGGGTAGCTTTGAACCTCTGCACATTTTATATTGTAATCTGGTTACTGTTATATTTGGTCCATTTATGACATATGTTTAAACTGTTGTATACTTTATACAGGTATTTAATAAGTGTTTTTCTGATGCTGGTACAATAAATGTTCTGCTTTTCTACACAGAAGCTTCTTTAGGTATCTAGCAGACAATAAGTTACTTTCTTGTTCAATACAGATTGCCAGCAGCACTGCAGAAAAATCAGAAACATATGGCTGGGTCAGGACTGAATGTACAAAGTAACATTGTATTGTTGACTCAGGAAAATGAGATTAACCCATTTCTTACTGTGACAAAATTCAAAGATGCATTGTTTAATGTTATCCAATACTCTCGCATTTTGTAATAAATCATCTGAACAGGGAAAGTGGATATGCAAATGAATTTAGCACTAATCTGGAGCACTATGAGGCACAGTGGAGAAAGAACTTGTTCATGGCTTCCAGCATCAGAGGGGACCCCTGAACCAGGGTTTGATCTTGTCCTACTTATTACTGAATGATTACAATTGATAATAGCTTCACAGATACTTTATTGAACAAGAGCATCAGTCATAACATTTTATAGCGCATTTCATCTGTAACGTTATCCATGACATTTTAACTATTTTACTGACCATACATAATGGATATAAATCAATTAACAATAAGTGGTGAAATTGGCTTTCATGCTAGAATCAGGGTTAAATGTCTCACACTTGAAGACGCACACTCACACAGACACACACTGAATTAGACTACAGTATTATTTAGCCTTAATCCTTGAGTAGGCTTTTGTGCCAAAGAATATCCCCCATGACTACTTAACCATGGTCAGGACATTAGTCTTGAAAGCATTATTCCCAAAACCCAATCCCAAAGCATTCTGGCTTGATTAANCCATTCTGAAGTACTTGATTAAAGCAATGGTTCTCACACCTCCTACCAAGACTCTCTAGCTGGGTAAGTGTGGGAGATCTTAAAGGAATCATGCATGTGAGTTAATAACTGGTTATGTAATCTCATATATATTCATCATGAAATTTACACACTGTGCTGGTCATTTAGAAAGCATTTTCTACAGGAAGCTTTATACAGCTTATTTCTATTGCCATGTTTAGGATAATGCCTATATTGTCATTTGGTACATAGTATTGTATATAGAATTATACATCTTCTTTATCTCTCTCTTTCTATCTTTCCTTT
>JABWIB010002913.1:31897-42235 GCA_016617825.1 Platyplectrum ornatum | reverse complement strand
GTATGGACATTTAGTAGTGGTGGTATGGACATTTAGAAGTGGGGGTATGGACATTTAGTAGTGGTGGTATGGACATTTAGTAGTGGTGGTATGGATATATAGAAGTGGTGGTATGGACATATAGAAGTGGGGGTATGGACATTTAGTAGTGGAGGTATGGACATGTAGAAGTGGAGGTATGGACATGTAGAAGTGGTGGTATGGACATTTAGAAGTGGTGGTATAGATAACTTATAAACACAAAGGAAAGTGTGAGATCATTTTGTGAAAGAAGCAATGCTTTTGTAACATAAAATAACACCATGTCACTGGATTTATCCCCATGCTAATATGCTTCTGCACCATGCTGTCATTAACTCTGAACAGTTGCAGTTCTAACAGTAACAGCTAGGTGGCGTATCAAAGCAATAGATCAGTGGTTCCCAAACTGTACGGCTAGGCTCCCTGGGGTGCCACGATGTTCTCATTGGGGTGCCACTAAATGTTTTTTCCGATGTGGCGGCACGGTGCTAGTGTTTCTTAGAAGCTCACATTTATTTCTTTTACTACTGTACACAAGATTTAATGTTATTTTGACTCAAAAACTTTAAAAAAGGGACTGCTTGGTAATTATTTTGTCTTGGGTATGCATTGAAAAAAATGGAGACCCTAAGTGTGCCTTGAACTCGAAAGTTTGGGAAGCACAGCAATAGATAATCATTATCAATGGCAGGACACCCTGCGCGCTGTTACACATTAGTGCAGCCTTTTATTTACCCCAGGACGCATTACAGGTCCAAGATAAAGATTCTGAGACTGATAATTTACTTTTGTACATGTCCAATCTGGAACCCAAAAAGACCTGAACCAAATATCCATCAGCCGGTGCAGGATGCGATGACACCCTCCAATTTTAATACCAGGGGGCACAGAAAAACATCAATCCCATTGTACAGAAAAAAGGGGTCAAGTAAATATCCCTATATGGAGTGACATCCTTTGTCATTATTCTTTCTCTGGGCAGGACATTATTGTTGTATTACTGTATGCTGATCGTGTCTTTCCTATCATTTGTGTGGAGTTTTATGAAAAGCCGGTTGCATTTACTTTCATTGTGTACATCCTAGTTTCTCCCGCGTATCGCTCGCTGGCCAAAAGAGCTGACACATTAGCTCTGATTCAGTCCGGCGCATAGACGTGACACGTGGCGCTCTGAGTCGCGAATGAAAAAACATGATACATTATTCCGAGAAGCGCTTTGCCCACAGTAGAATCCGGCCCATTGTCTGCCACTGGATTTTATTTGCCGTTTCAATCCCTCTTTCTGTTTCAGGTACACAGGAAATCGAGCTTCCACCAACATGTTATTTATGAGCTGTCAGACCTTTACTGGGTATTCGCCCGATTATTTCGCACTCACAAAGGTGAGTGGTCAGTGATGGGGGAGATTTTGTGGATTGCTTTAATACACAAGAAACTACATCTTGCCCATTTATCATTGATTATTCACATTTCGCACAAAGGCCGGAGGGCAGGACGGGGCTTTAACTAAACGTTCTAGTTTATTAAAAATTTTTTGAAACTTTAGATGAAGATATATAATAATAATAATATATGGAAATATTTCCGGAAATTCATTTAAATTCTACGGTATGGTCTAGGATCTCTTCTGTAAAGCTGGCCATACACTATAAGATAAAACCATGATGAATTGCAAGGGGGGTATAATGAATGTCAGTGTGTGCATGCAGGGAGAATACTTTATTGTTGCATGTTGCACACAGATTACTGACCAGCGTTACAACTCTAATACTGATTGCAACTAATTCAATTTACCTCCCCTGCAATTCAGCATGGTTTTGCCCACTCTTGAAAAAAAATCTTTCGATTGGAACAATTTATCTTATAGTGAATGGGCAGCTTTTGACATCCTTTCACAGAGGGCTGCGTGTATAGAAGTTAGAAGGGATATCCATGCCAGGGGAGAGCCGGCAGAGTGCACAATTACAATCACTGTTTCGTTAGCATAAGGACCCATCACGTTATGACATAACCTTCCATTAAAGCACAATAACACTTTATATCTCTATTTCTCTAGTTGGTGGATGAACAGGTTGTCGCCTTAGTTGCAATAGTGGAGGATAGTGTGCATTTTTATTTCACTTCTGTAAGTGGTAATTATATGAATCTCCTCTCTATATACTGCTCGGCAATCGTCTCTCATCCCTGAATAACTTCTATTCTGCTTAAATCCTGCAGGTTAACCACAACGAGGAACATTGTTTGTCCTACTCATTATACATGGGTCCACAAGTTCAGACTTATCAGTTTCGTACTTGTACTGTACACGATTATTATGACGGTAATGTGACTGACCATACCTTTACCAATTAATACTTTTAAATAGTGCTGTACACAGTCGTTTACATTTATACACTCAACAACATTAAGTTGACAGTGTATTATAAAAGCAGTATTGTCCATAGTAAAATTAACCCCAACAGTCCCCAACAGTCCCCTCTCCACAGCCTAACCCTAAACAAACACTCACTACAGGCTAACCCTAACCAATCCCTCTCCACAGAATAACCCTGACCTGACCATTTCCCTCTCTGCAGCCTAATCCTAGCTAATATTTAGGGTCAAAGTAAAAATAATACTGAAATAATGCCATGGCTCTATTCACACTGTACCTGTAAGACCATTCTAATTCATTTTATTTTACTCTACAGCTCACGTGTCTGGGGCTGCAACGTTTCAACACCCGTGTACAGCATAGGTAAGGGTGGATTATTTGCCATCTGCGTATATTTGCTTTAAGATGTTATTTTACTGATATTACAAACCTTATTTAACTTTAAATACTAATCATTTGGGACCAGATTCAAAGTCTGACAATTAGATGAAAGCAGGCGGGTAACATCAGGGGGAGTGCAAATACTATTATTGTTTGGGTGCAGGGAGATGACTTTGCTTTTGCTTATTGCAAATAGATACTGATCATCATTACTATTACTCTTACACTAATAGTAAGCGTAATAGTACTGGGTTAGAGAACTTCAACCCTAATACTGTTTCCAACAGATTAATAGCCTCCCCCTTCATTAAATAATTGTAATAATTATTATTATTATGTAGTCTAGATCCAGCACAATATTAATAACAGGGGAGTGATGTGTGGATGGAGCATTTGAATGTTTGGACGTATGTATATACACAGTGGCGGAGAGACATGAATGATGACCTTAGAGGAGTCCGATGCTCTGTCAGTAATGTCCAGTCTTCTTTCTACAGGTGGATCTCTAGTGGCTCCGCACCTGGAAACGGCAGAAGAATGCGACCGGCACATAAATATATAACCTGATCAGTGGAAAACGCAATAATCAAATATGTAACAGCAGCTAATGCAATACAAAGGCTCTGACTGAGAATGATAGCGCACCTCTCTACATCATACGTCCAAGTAACTCTTGCACAGATGATATCAATATGTTGCTTGAAATGTCATCTCATCTTAGTTTCATGACGAGAGAAATGTGTGTTTCACATTTTAATAACTTGGTCTCCATTCTCAGTGTCCGCGAATGCTACAGCTCTCTATCTTTAATCAGCATAGTGCAGTGGTTCCCATACTCTCAGTCTAGGCAAATTATGGACCTCCATCAATATTCAAGGCCCCTAAGACAAAATCATTTCCCATTTCCCAAGTTTTTAAGTCAAAATAGTATAATAACTGTTTAGGCAAAGAAACAAATAGGTTGGCGTCAAATCTTGTGTAGCTCCTATACAAGAAGCAAAATTGCTCACTAGCAATGTAGCACAACGTCCAGGGGTGTAACAAGAATTTGGGGGCCCCATAGCTGAATTTTTAATGGGCCTCCAATGTCTCTGCCAAGACAGACATTATAGAAGGTGGTTGGGGGTGTGTGTATATATATATATATCTATATCTTTCTCCCCATCACACTGTACAAATCAGGGATCAAGGCTGCCGTAGCTCAAAGAAGTGAGAACAGCTGCATGAAGAAGTAAAGAACAAAATACACAGTTTAGGAAAGACCATAAACCAGTGTAGAACATCTGAGTATATAACTGGGTAACTGTTTCTGATGGGGATCATGGCTGTCGTAACTCACAGCAGCTCTATGCAGGAGAGAAGTACATCTCATACAATGCACAGACTAGGAGAGTCATACACACGTTTAGAACATTCCATAGATGACAAATTAATGATCAATGACCACCGTGTTCCCCGATAATAAGACCTATCCTGATAATAAGCCCTATCCTATTTTACAGTAAACTGTCTAAAGTAAGCCCTCCCCCAAAATTAAGGAGGTGTCATAATGTCAGCAGCACTTGGGGGCCATGATTTGATTAATAACAGGTCAATAAAATAAGCCCTACCCCTGAAAAAAAAAATAAGACTGTGTCTTATTATTGGGGAAACACGATATCTAACTGATTAATTATCTCTGACAGGTCCCATAGCAATTGCACCCCCTGCACCCTGGGTAGTTACGCCACTGACCACGTCATACAAAAAAAACATCCTGCAACACCACAATGAGAACACAGTTTGGGAACCACTGGCATAGTGTATAGTTCAGCTACAGCACATGTTATATGATTTGAAAATAAAAATAGATCCTTCTGCATTGAATGTCCAGTTTTTTCTTATGTACCAAAATGAGCTAAAAAAAAATGTATGAGAGAATATTTAACAATGTAATATGTCCTTATGATCGTCTTTTGACATTCACATCAGACCCTCCAACATGACCCATTCCATTAGGTACATAATACTCCGCTCCTGGGCTTTCACTGTCACTCACCTGGTTATAACGAACTGATTAATTTAACAATGATGGTTACCATAGTAACTGATTGCTGGAAGTTCCAGAACAGAGTATTTTGTACCTGGTGGAATGGGTCATGTTGGAGGGTCTGTCACATTTCATACTTTGAGTTTCATATCTTTTGGGCTCATCTAGACAAAAAGTCATCACTAGGACTCATTGGGGTATATTTACTAAGCCGTGAGATTGTAAAGTGGGGATGTTGCCCATAGCAACCAATCAGATTCAAGTGCTCGGTTTCATTTTACACACTGGAGAATGTGAACTCGAATCTGATTGGTTGCTATGGGCAACATCCCCACTTTTCAACCTCACCGCTTAGTAAATATACCCCTGAATTTTGTCTTTTCCATTCAGAGGAGACATTAAAAAAAAAAAAAAAATGATTAAGATATATTCACTGGAAATGTGTTATAGACAGGGTCAGAGTAACAGTGGGGTTAATGGACTGTGGCCCCAGGCCCCCATTGCCAAAAAGGTCGGAGAATACAGTGTTATTAAGTGCGTCACATATATCTGACCACCACACACAACAGTGGTCACACCCACACATCACTGCAGGGCCGGCAACAGAAATCGTAGGGCCCGGTACACCCAGATTTTTGGTGGGCCCTGGCCAATAGTGGCCAAACTACTGATGGGGCCCCCTGAAGCTCAGGCCCGTCACAGCTGCACCCCCCCCCCCCCTTCCCCGTCGCTGGGCCTGCATCAATGGCCATTACAATTTCATCATTTTTTAGCCCCAGGCCCATGTGGCTCTTAATCCGGCCCTGGTCCAAGAAATGTAGTGTTGGGGTTTGCAAGTGGGGAAAGGATGAATCATAGAAGGGAAGGGTTAGGGTTATACTATGGTTAGGGAATGGTCAATAGAAGGGAAGGGTTAGGGTTAGGCTATGGTTAGGGAATGGTCAATAGAAGGGAAGAGTTCGGGTTAGGCTATGGAGCAGGGCATGGTCCTCTGGGGCGGGGTCTTCTTGCTAGGAACATTCCTGTCAACTAGCTGCTATTACCTTGATGTGGTTATAGTCTGATGTCTTGTCTCTGACTCTATGGGGACGATCCAGAGTTGCACTTAGACCTTTTTTTATACTTATACAGTCTATACTTGCCTCCCCTGCCGTTCAGTGTTTGGCATTTGTCCAGGTCTACACTTGCACCTGTTTTATCCCCTTATTCCCAAACTCCGGATCAGCCCCTACATCTGTCCCTAGGAAGCCAGCAGATGTATACACACAAGACAATATATTGGAGCTGCCGTAGAGTGTCCAGAGGATTATGTGATATTGGTGAAGCATGTAAACAACAATGACATAATCTCGTTCCCTGGGAGAATAATAATAAAAAGTGTTTCATAATAACAAGGAACTAAGTGACTGTATCACAAAGAACAATATCCACCATTTATATAAGACATAACTATGTTACACTTAACGCGTGATATATAATTCACTATTTAAGTATTATATATTATGGCCCTGATCCAGACATAAAGACAAAGCGGTCTGCTTTTTGTAAACTCCTGGACGTATAATGAGTCTTTATGAGCTTTCCAGATGTGGATAGAACTTTGGCTCTTAATCTGTAAACAAGTTAAGGCCTAAATTTTCTAAACTGCGGGATTGGAAAAATGTTGATGTTGCCCATAGCAACCAATCTGATTCAATTTCACATTCTCCAGTGTGTAAAAGGAAACAGAGCATGAATCTGATTGGTTGCTGTGGGCAGCATCCCCACTTTTCCCTCAGTTTGGTAAATTTAGGCCCTGGAAAATGGTCACAATGGTCAAAATGTTCAGACCCAGGACCATTTGGTTTTCGGCCCTGCATAAAGCGATCTGTCTCAAAATGTTTGCATGTAAGGTTCAAATATACTGAACTAAAACCAATTGAGAACGGGGACGCAAAGAGCGAGAGAGTCTGGAAAAGAGGAGAGAGTGCAGTGGTTGCAGAATAGTCGCCCAAAATAAGCAATCTTTTCCCATTATCCGTTATGTTAATACATTACTACAAAAGAAAACATTGCTTATGTTAGGTGTCTAATGGGATTGGGGACATATCGGAGGAGATGTTGAACTGTACCGATGCTGGGACTTTCCCAAGTTCCAGCAATGATATACTCAGCATGCGTCGGGACCCAGAGACACATCGATCACAGGGTTGATCCCGCAGCTCATCGAGAGACATCGCTGGACAGGTAAGTCTTCTTAAATGATGAGGGTGATGTGGTCAGGCTCGCAGCGAGGTGATGCAAGCCTGAACGAATGTATTATCACCCCCAGCGATAATTTTAGTAAATGGAGCCTTTAGACACTAGAGACAAGATCCAGGCTGAGTCCACAAAGCAAAGATACAAGTGGCAGCAGTAGTGACACAGAACAACAGGACACAGAAATACAGGGTGAACTATACAATGAACAAAGGCAAACGCTAAAGCAACACATGCACAATCACATGGAAAATGGACAAGACTAAACACACTAGGGTACCTGGGGAAAAAAAGACACAAGGGAACAAAAACCGAGAATTCAGGAGCTACAAGAGTCCAAGGAACAGGGTAGCAGACTCCCAAATCAGCAGCTCTTTGCAGTGTCCAGATATACAACAAAAGACATGATGAAGCAGCCCTGTCTGCTGAGAGAAGCTGCTATATAAAGGCAGCCACCAGGTGCTGTCCATGAGAGTGATTAGGGAGTGTAACACAACACCAGAGCTGAAGTGAACAGCAGCTTCTATGCAGAACAACACAGTCCAGACAGGCAGCTTAAAGGGACAGACCGCGACACAGTACAGTACACACCCCTCCTGCCCCACTGACGTCTCTGAACCTGTTCCTGAGGTCTGGCTTATGGGTCCAGAGATTTGTACCCAATCTGGATGTTGTCTCTTCTGGTGCATTAGCCTGCAGCCACCATACACTATGCTCTCCTGGCACAGCCACGCTCCACATTCCCTGACACTGGTCACTAGTCCCAGGTCACTGGTATCAGCGCACTGCACCATGGGTAAGGGGGACTTTTAAAGCTGCTCCCCTGCAGCTGAGTTCCTGATGCCTCCTGGTGAGCTGGGACACCCGGGTCCCACCTGCACCTGGACTGTCCACTAACGCATGCAGCTCTTGATTTCTTCCTTGGAGCATGAGGATTACACTGTTCTCCTGTAATAACATTTTAAATAGCAGAACTATTTTGAAATGGCCAAAGTCTATGACACCTGTAAGATAACTGGGAGCGAGGAACTGGACATGTTTTCTTACCCCAGATGCCAGGGACGAGAGAACAAAGCAAGTAAGGGTGTAGGTCACAGAAAAACAAAGCAAAACACATTGGCACAATAACATGTTATTAACTGGTTTATAGGATTGAGGTCAAACAGAGATAAATAAATATATTCAGAAATAACCCATTCTGTCTCACCAGGTATATTTACGCCATCACTGATTTGGGATTGTGGTTTTCGGGTTTATTTAATGGCTTCATTCACTGTGTTGTTAGCTGAGACTTGGCCGTGGTGCATTGCATGTCCTGAGGCTGTTTGTAACTTAGGTCTTTTCTACTAAACCAAATCCTGAGATGGATCAAACTTAATATGCAGCTGTCAAATTCATGACCAACTTCCTCATTAGGGAAATGAGCTCCTATACTCTAAAATAACAGCCGTTAACCCCTGTAAGTGTGCGCACATAGATGTCTAGATAGTGTTATTATTATAACTTATTTATTAGGTGCCACAAAGTGTCCACATTGCCATACAATGGGGAATACAGACAGACAGACAGAATGGTTGGGGAAGAGGGTCCGTACCCGCAAGCATTCTACATTGTGGGCGATTATACAGAGACTAGTCAGCTGTCAACCAACTCCATACCAACTCCATACCACACAGACTCCACAACCTTATCGCTGTGAAGTATCAGTGCTACCTACTGAGCCATTTGTGCCGCCTAAAAAGAGAGTAAACCAGGGTCTGATGGTATTTGAACTGGAACACCCGGAGTCTAACCGCAGACAGGTGTTCACCAAAGCCCATGATGGTGAGGATGGACTTGGCTACAGCCTATGCCCTGTCTAGTGACGTAGCTACAGGGGTCACAGCAGGGCCTGTTACACGCTGCCACCTCCCATTACCGCCATGGGCCGGAGACATCCTCCGGTGGCTTTCATCTCCTACACCGGCGTCCTGGTGTCTCCTGACAGGCTCACTGACCTTTTGCACCTTGGTCCATGAAACTGCCTCTGGCCCTGTTGCTACACAGGTGACACTCCTGGTGATATTATTTTATCCTACATGTTATTTATAGCTGAATAGTATGTCTGTCTGCAAGCACTCATTATAACGTAACTATTTAGTCATTGTAGAAAACAAGTTCTTTAATAACAGGGTTCATAAGACAACATTGGTGACACCGGATGGATAGAATTTATAAGTAAATAGTCGTAGATGCAGAGATGAGTATTAGGTAATTCCCCTTGTGGTGCAGAGAATGAAGAATCCAGGCAGCAGAAGCTCCATTCCTGACCCATTGCTGCTTCATAATATTAACTGAAGTGGATCAGGCACCGCATCAGGCGTCATTGGGTTTCAACCCCTGAGGTTCTGTGACCCAGCGCAGTGCACACCCCACACCGCCTGGTGACACCCCTACTGTTCTTTATATCATATAATGGTCACTAGGATGCTACAGGTACTATGTATAAAGCTTGCAGGGTATTAAGCGTTACTATCCAGTATGTTTCTCTCTGGATCAGCTTCTTCTCCCGGTCCCCTCCTCTTAAGTGTTTTGTCACTTGTTCAATTCCGTAATCCGTAATGTGTCTAAATTGGAATTTTCCGTGTAAAATGACGGGGAGCCGGTGATTCATTACTTGGTTCAGTATATTCCATGTCCTAAGCTTCTCTTCTGAAACTCTTAGCTCTCCTGACATTGAATAAACCTCAAGCACATTCTACCAAATAAACCACAAATGTACTGCGACAATGTAAATGGGTTTTTATCAGGAATTCCAGTTTCTTATCTGAAGTATTAAACATATTCTTTTCCTTGTGTACATACCTGCACATCTTACACATCCCACAAGGGCAGACACCTTTATATCTACGCAGACTTAAGGGTTTCTCTGTAATGGTTTCACAGAGCGAGGAGAGATCTTGAGAGATAATGATGTTGGGATTTTAGTAGACTACGCCAGGCTTTTTCTTCAGAGATATTTAAATTAGATTTTAATCTTTTTCCTTTAGAAATGAAATAGAAATCTGTTTTTACCAGGTCAACATACAGCTCTCCTGGTCCTAGTGGTAGACGGTTGATTTTAGTTTAAACTTTGTATTATTATTCATTTTCTAAAGGTTCGTTTTTAAATCCTTATTTCCAATATTTTCAGATTTTAGAAAGTGTCTTGTTAAAGTGAGGTGTTGAGCAAACTTAGGGCCAGATGCAGATTTACATGACTAAAGGTGGCCACCCACAGGCATGATAATCATGGGTTTAGGGTAAAAATCGGCCC
>JABWIB010002912.1:6196-23892 GCA_016617825.1 Platyplectrum ornatum | reverse complement strand
CCCACTCTTGAAAAATCTTTAGATTGGAACAATTTATCTTATAGTGTATGGCCAGCATAAGTGGGGAGTTTGCAGGGGAATTGAAAAGTGGGGATGTTGCCCATAGCAACCACTCAGATTTGAGCTCTCAGTTTCATTTTACATACTGGAGAATGTGAGCTCAAAGCTGATTGGTTGCTATGGGCAACATCCTCACTTTTCAATCTCACTGCAATCTCACCACTTAGTGAATTTAAGCCCTTGTCTCACTGAGTTAATTAAAACTATAAAGTTTCGTTTGTTTCTATAATTCTCTATATTTCCATACCAACACTTCTAATTATCCACCTCGACCACTAATTATTATCATGTCAACCTCTGCACTAAGGCGGATACTCCCTCACAAAGTGCACTGATGTGAAGACAGAGATAGCCTCAAAATCGCAGCATCTCGTATGAATGGAGGCTATCATGGAAATAAAAAAATATATATAAACAATGTAAATTTAAAAAGACTAAAGACTTAGTATATTTACTAAGCGGGGAGATTGCAGTGAGATTGGAAAGTGGGGAAGTTGAAATAATAGACATGTGATTTTGTTATATGATCATACATATCATGCATAGCACCAGTTGTAAAACAGAGGTCACAGGAACCTCAACCCTGCATATATTATATCACCTCCCCCGTATCTATGATCTTTATCTGAATTCTCACAAGACGCCTTAAAGACGTACGCTCTATGGAATCCTCTGTAAGATCAATGGTTGAACTCTGATATATAGGTCAGCTCAGGTATCTACACAAATATTTATAGGATATAAAAAAACTCAACTCAATTCAAGTTCTACCTTTGATGATATAGTTTTTACAGTTTCACTTTGTACGCATCTTATGATGAGGAGTTTATACATTAATTGGGAGCAGGAGTCTTCTTTGGTTTCATATGTACCCTTCTTCCTTCTTGTAATTGTTGTTGGGATTCATATAAGGTTGATTGGTGCAGTTGATTATTTTTAAGAGAGGGGGGTGACGGGGTGTTTACTCTCCTCTCCTCCGCACACTGCTGTACGGGCAAACATGAAGCAGATCCAGTCCACATTTATTACATATTACTGTTACATGGCTTCATATGTTCATGCCTTTAATGAATGGGACACGGTATAAATGAAATAAATGTGTACCTTACCATAGCACAAAATACTATCATTTACCAATCTGAACAGTTAGGGGCCATTAACAACTGTGCTACTGGGTTCAGAATGAAGGGTAGGTAAATTTTTGACCTATAATTGTAGAGCAGTTTTAAATTGAATAGCAACTTCACAAAAGGTAATTCCTAGAAGGTTCAATATAGGACCTATAGGTGAACGCTTATTTAAATCACATTACTTTCCGGAGGGCTTCTAACTGCTTTTTGCCTTACATTCTCTACTGGATCACTCCATTTATGTCTTCCATATTATAATTTCTTTTACGAATATATCTCAGTTTTATATACATCTCAGTTTTAAATACATCTGGGGGGGAATTCACTAAACTGACGAATTTAAGAATTCGTCAGTGGCTGACGATATTGCTGACGATTTCCACAAATGTGTATTCACTAANTGACGAATGTGTATTTTTTCGTCATTTTGATTGACGTTTACAGATCGTCAATGTGATATTGCGGTGACGAATTTTGCCATACAATGGATACAAAAATGGAATTCACTAACTGACGAATATTGTATTCACCCACACATCGTCATGACGAATTGTAAAATTCTTCAAAAAGGCCATTCGTCAGCAGAGAATTCTTATTTATTCACACATAAATATTATGTGTCATGAATTGCACTCCATTAACAAAAATTACTAGTAACCAGACTNCAAATTGNGCATGGNGATTTCATTATGAGAATTCGTCATGACGAATTTACTGAAAATCGTCAGTGTATCCGTCAGTTTAGTGCAATATCACCTGACGAATACCCGTTTTTCGTCAATGGGATATCGTCAGCATTCGTCAGCCGTTACAATTCGTCAATACAATTCGTCACTTACTGAATACTATACATCACCACTCATTGACGAATTTATATCACTGACGAACGCTGACGAAATGAATTCTCTGCACAATTCGTCAGTTAGTGAATTCCCCCCTGGTCCATATACTAAAAATATGTGTATCTGTAGTAAAGTGAATTTACATGGTCCAACGTCAACAATTACCCCAATAAAATGTTTTACATAAAAAATAGATATGTATGTATGTCTGTCTATGTGTGTGTGTGTGTGTGAAGACGTCATCACCGGCGGTCCAGGTGATGTATTGACCTGGTGTGTGTATCCCAGACGCTCACTCTCTCTTCTGCCCCAGGACTGTTCTCACCTTAAAGTGAGGCAGGTGGGACAGAGACCCCAATGGATAAAGAACAGCAAAATCAGATTAGTTTTTATAAGTTTATTACCATAAATTGTGGAACAAAACTTTCCTTCTCACTTAAGCTGTTACTTATATTAACTTTCCCTATTGCTTATACTACCTTAGTTATATATGATCCCCTATAATCTATTCTCCTTAACTATCTTAAGTGCAAAAAGTGCATGTGCTATTGTAAACTTCACATATTAATCCGAAGTGCACGTGCATATATCATGTAAACATATTAGCTCTTTATTATCCAGAAGCTTCACTCAAAGTGCTTGTGCCTTCATGAGGAATTATACACATAGAGCTGTTTGTGATATTATTTGTCCCCTCTTTTCTTTTTTTGTTCAATATCAATTACAGAGGTCCGGTACCTATAAAGGCTGAATACACTGCGCTCCTCAGGATCGCGATCCGGTCCTCACACCACCTCTCTGTTGTCCCTCTTGATGCTCTTAGTAGTCACCTCGGTCCCTGCCGTCCGTGCTTCAGGATACCCTCTCTCAGCTCACATCAAAACTGCAGGGTCCGCAGAAGACACAGCACCAGATTATAATCCCCAATGATGGGCAATTTATGCACGAATTGAAATATTACGAATTAAAACACTGATCGCACAGATTTATCTTCTATACAAGGATCTTTCCAAATTTTCACTAACAGCATGCAAAATTCATTTAGGTGGGAGGAGTCATATTTCTAATTATCCAGTATGGGCTGGGCTGAGGACTTGTACGGAAATAATTCCATATGACACCCTTCCACTTAGAGCCGGGTGCGTAGGGTTTTACAATTTGCGCGTGGAGCCCCGACGTACACAAATGTGTGTTACTGAACACAATTTGTGTAAGAATCTGGATCTGTTCCACAGTCGTCAATCTCTCTATTGGCTGCGTTGTCTGTACTTTAAGCTTTATAATTGTATTTAGTCTAATAAGAAACTATTTTACTTTATTCTGTTTAGAAAGAAACCTCGAGTATATATACAAATCCACATGTTGTCTAGCAAGACTCAAAGAGAAATCAATTTTGCAAAACTCCAGGGAAGACGCAGAGGACGGCAACTGCGACTGGGATATTTTAAGGTTTCTTTTTTCCCCCTCTTTAAACACTTAGGTCTTCTCCTAGAAGCATGTTGTGGGGGGTTGAGGGGCATATGACTTTGTCTGTGACATTTTATCACCCACTTCACATCACAGAATATAAATAAATGCGATGCAATACATAAAACATTTCTTGTTCTGGGAGAAAAATAGGTAGATGCTAATCTGTGTTGTGGAACACAATATTCTTGCACATATTGCAGTTTTATTTTCAGTACTTCTCAGGATTGAAAGCTCTGAGTGCATAGTACATAACATTCGAGCACTAGAAATATTACATAATTTAAGAGCAGACAGTGCTGCATAAACATTGCAACATTAGAAATACAGCAAATTCTGGCCCTAAAGTTACTTCTCCGGCTAATGCGCGTTAATAGGTACGAAATCCGGCGCTTTGTAAACCCGATCCGACTGATTGAATATTTATTGCATACAGAGATTGTTTTAAAAGGATATTTATAGATAGCCTGTTCTAACAGATGTGTGATTAGGATTTTGTCAAGCGTGCTAGATTTCATAATGTGTAAAATGATTAACCACTAGAGGTCATATTGTATCACAAGCAATATGCTGCCTGCGATCACTGCAGCCGTATAGGATGCTGTGTGTGTGTCTCGTTTCCAGCTATTAATGATTGGCTCTGTAGGCACATGAGGAGTGGAAATGCTTATCTGTTTGCATTGCTTGTGAGATGAAGGGGAGTTTGTTGGTTTGTAATAGTGATCCAGAGATACAACTCAAGTAATAGATGTAGTATCATCAGGGCAGGTTTGTGGAGGGCAAGCGGGCAACTAAGCTATGGGGCCCATTAACAAACACACACATATATATATATATATATATATTTATTTATATATACAGTACAAACATATAAAAATACATGTTAACTAAACAAGATATGTGTCCAACCATATATGTTTGTATATCGCCAGCTTTTATTTTTAATAACCTATTTTAATCTTAGCTCACCCTTGTTGTTTCCTCTGCCTCGACCTTCACCTTCAGCATAAATGGCGGTGACCTAACAGATCCAAATCACTCAAATAATCAGCATTGATTAAGCAAGGCCATACCGAAGCCCAAATCTGTTTTTTGTGTATGTTGACACAAGGTAATGGTGTAGAGTCACTATAGGGCACTTATATTGCTGCTCACCCCACAAACACTATAATAGGGTTTGCTATCCTTAAGAAAAAAGGAAATAAAGTAATAATATGAGTGATATAGTGGTGGGGGAACTTGGTGCTAGAATACCCACAGAAAGAATTCAGCAACATTTGAGTATCAATAATAAAACTGGGCATATGCTATTACTAGGATGGTGCAGTCTCTAAAGCCTTGTTGAAGTTAGTAACAGTACAGTAGCTGTTCTACAGTGTCACTGCTGTGCAGTTCAATAGATAAGATGGATATATGTTAAAGTAGAAAGTCTTACATGCAAAAAACTTTATTAACTTAATTCAACAAGATAAATCTAATTCAGACATGTACTCCATTTAAAGAAGTAAACTAAAATAACATACAAGTGACATCCACCAGTGAATGTATGCTGGTGGGTAAGTAAAAGGAGTCTCTCATACAAAGCAGGCAAGATGTTATGGATAGGCGGGATAGGCTGCAAATGAAACCGGGAAGTTGGATTGAGAAATGGCCGAATATGGAGAGTCGCCCAGAGAAGGTCCTGTCTCACAAATCAACTTATTATGCACTTTGGGGCTCCATCCCTCTAGCGATGCGTCATTTGTGACCAGTGAAACTATTTTTGTAGTCATTATTCATGAGGTTATGTCATCTATGCACAAATAGTTTCACTCGCCACAAATCAGCAGACAGGATGGGACTTATTTGTCCTATTTCCAACCCCTTAGTTGTTAGGAGGTATGGTTATGCCCCTGTGTCATAGTCTTCCTTCTGGCAGTGTACTGCTCACAGATGCGCCACTTTCCAAAGAGCTAATTTCCTAATTTTAGTGAATAGCTTAAATATAGACTAGTGGATTATCAAAAACACTTCTGGGGGATATTCCATATACACCCACATTGTCACCAGGTAAACTAAACATCGGCTCAACCGTTCTGCTCATTTTTCTAAATCATCCACATCTGACACAGAAAATCACTTAACCCATCTCTGTCCTACATAGCATACAGTCTACGTATTTTCTGTGCACTACTTACATTGAAAATATATTTTTCAAAGAATACAGTTTACCATGAAAATACCATAATTTATAAATTGTGGACAAATATTCTATATTCCTTTATAAGTGTAATAGGAGAACGCTGACATAAATGAGATTAGTAAGTCATTGTCATGGATCATTATTGAAACTGTATCTGGGCTAATTTCCAAATGATTAGATGCTTTTCACTTACATAATCCATCCTTTCCTGCTTTACTTCTTCTCCTACCTCTAATCTTAGCTCCAATGACAATACATCGCTGTCTGATCTCTCTAAGGACTTTACTTTTTTGTTATTTTGTATATATTTTGTTATTAAATGATACCTTATGCGTATTAATTTTTCTATACAATCTCCTATGTATAATGTCCTATTAATCAAATAAACATTTATATAATATTAGATGATGGCAGCACTATGCAGAGATATTTGAAATTTAATTCTTCATTTTATACACTAGTAATCAATCCATACATACTGACATAAATTTCATACTGATATGTTAAAAGAAAATGCCTATTTTGTAAACTGACTGCTGGGTATACATTAGAAATATTGTCTTTTCAATGATCCTTTATCTCCAGAGATGCAGTGTCACACAGTCTGTGGTCATTTGATTTGATTGTTATAAGCTCCTAATATTTCAACAGTGTCCCAATGTCTGCATTAAAACTTCAATGTGTACTGAACACATGATCCTCAGAGCAACAATTCCCATTNATAATTCAGTATTGAGCCACCTGGTGGACAAATATGTAATTGCTGCATATTANTGCAGCAAAGGTTTCTGGGATTGTTTACAGACAGGGCCCTCCTGCACACCATTAGGAGAGATCGTTCAAATCAGTTGATCGTTTGCTAAATGTAAGTATTCAGTTCTGATGTGTGCCCAGCTTAAGAGCGATCCGCCACTTAACAACTCAACTTACTCCTCTGGCAGAAGAGTTATTATATCTATATGGGTCAGAATATGTTTCCAATTGGTTGGCAGATACACCAAAAACGTGCAGAAACACACATGCCTGGTCATGCACAGTGTGAAATCTGATGTCCAGATCTCCCCAACGGACACAATTAAGTGATTGAGTTTTTATGATACTTAGGGGTATATTTACTAGGGCTCGAATTTTATGGGGGTTTGAATTCGGAGCTCTTCGCTTCGATTTTTGGAAAATTTTCTTCGAATTCTGAGTGCGTTTTTTTTCCGAATTCGATTTGCTCCGATTTTAATCAGGGAGTTTCTTTTAAAATCCCCTTGATGTTGCAAGAATTCGAAGGGTTTTTCAAAAATCGAACGTCGATTTCTATATGACAACACTATTTTCGAATACAAATCCGTTACTGATTCATAAACTGACTCATGACTAGGGAAACAGACATGTCTGTGCATTATTTTATCCAAAGGAAGCGAGAGGTTTCAGGCTCTAAATACACTCTCACCTGCTCATATAAGCTCAGGAGGGTAGACCGGTTAAGGTGGAAATAACGCACAACCTCCTGATCTGACAGGGAGTCCAGGTCCAAACGCAGCATAAAGTTTCGGTTTGCCCGTGGATTATAGCACAGGGGTAGGACCAGGGCCTGGTGATGTTCTATCTGCAGCTCTTCATCCTCCTCATCTTGGCCGCCTTGCCCAGACCTGTTTGCCACTGCACAGGCCAGGACAAGATGAAACATGCCTCCCTCAACCATGTTTTCTATCACACATGTATTGGAACATGAGCAATTTATATAGTGCTAGCAATTTGCAATCAGGGTATGGTTGGTGAAAGGGCTAAAATCGGGTCCCTTTTGACTCGAATTGCATGACTGGGATTTTTGGCAAAATCGTACGTCGAATACGGAAATCCCGNTTTAGTAAATCTACATGTGAAGGCACTTGATAACATTTTTTCGAAATTTCGAATTGACTTTCGTTGCCGAAATTCGAACATTCGATTTTGTATAGAATTCGAATTTACCAGAAATCGAGCCTTTGTAATTACTTAAAACAAAAAATCGAAAAGAAAATCAAAGAGAAATTTTGAATTCACAAATTCGACAATATCAAGTTATAACTTTGTGGAAGGACAGTCCCTGACATCTCCTTACACTCGTCTGTTCAAATCTGATGATCTGTTGCCTTTAGTGACGACATTTCTAGTTATATATTCCTTGTCATTTTGCTTCACTAAAGCACCTGCAACCAAGATGACTGACCAAGAAAGTTGTGAGTTCAACGAGCATAATGATCTGAGTTATCTTATGAAGGTAATTTGTTTCATTGGAAGCCCATCGACTCTACTTAGATAAGTTTTTATCATTATTTGCTACTAGAAAAACACTATTAATACTCCTATTAATACCACTATTAATCCCAATCCTGAGCCAGCCCTTAACAATTTCATATACTAGTTGGTATTGCCTTTCACTGATCTAATGAGTACTCACAGAAAATACAGCTTTTAACCCTATTATGCAGTCATAGTCTCCTGTGGTCAGATGCTGAATTAGGCATTTGGCCTACAGTATATTACTTCAAGCAAATACTTAATTAATTAGAGACCTGTGGGGAGATTAATGAAGCATCAAAATGGCTATCTTGTAATGGTGTGTCGAGATCAGAGACAGAGATCAAGGCATAGGTCGATTAGGTGGCCATCAAGGGCCTCACAAGGCCAGTGGTCCTTAGGTGCCCCGTGCCACTGCCGGGGTAGACTCTGGCCCCTTTAGTCACCTCGGCATGCAGCTTGTTCACTCACATCCACCTGTCCAAATGTATCTGTACCTATCGGGTCTGTCATTGGTTAGCCTCTACTTTCACTCGCACACTGGCTATTTTCCTGGTACTAAGCAACAGCAGGGGTGTGTGTCTGCAGAGAGCTGCAGTCGATTACCACGTCCCCATTGCTAGGAAACAGCTGGGACGTGAGTGAACAAGCTGCATGCATGGGGTGACTAAAGAGGGCAGAGTGGCAGTATATTGTTTGATGGTAGCCCCCCCTTGAAATTTTACCTTGAGACCTGCAAAACCTACAGTGAGATGGGTATTTTGGCATCTACTAAGCATCGAGAAAGGATAAACATGCTGAATATGATCTCACTACAATCTCACCATGGGGAGTTCTAACATGAGGGACATACATCTTTGGGAGTTTACTAAGCAGTGATATATCTTCATGACATCTTATTACCATTGAGATGATCTCATCTTGACATTTACAAAAGAGGTGACTTTCCTATGCAAATAGATTGCATACATCTTTCCAGCAAGATGAGACCATCTCACAGCGAGTTGGCTTAGACTCGCCACCCAACTCGAGGAAACTCAACTTTGAGATGAACTCACCATTCAAACTCAATGAATAGTGAATTCGCAAACTCGCCCTTTAAACACGATCACCACCCACGGTGAGAAGCATCAAGATCAACTCACAGACCATCTGCGCTTAGTAAATTTCCCCCTCGGATGGTAGTTAAGACTTTGCAGCTGAGCTCTCTGCTAAAATTCAGGAATTTCTATACAGAATTCTAACACGATAAATAAAGGATATGAAGATATAGCATACATAATACAACACTGAATGTCTATTTTGCCATGTACAAATGTATTTTTTATATGCTCGGATAACTTTAAATGATACGTTTGTTGCAAATATTTTATGTGCACAATAAAAATGTATAACTTTCTTTCTGTCTGAAAAATCAATATCTCGCTGAGTTCAATTAAAGTATTGTAACCTGAGGTTTAGTACTCTCTAATACTGCTTCAGTTACTTAGATGACTTTGAAAGGTATAATTGTTACAAATATTTTATGTACACAATGAAACAGTATAACTTTCCTTATACTTGAAATGTCAATATTGCTCTCAGTTCAATGAGAGTACTATGATCTGACGTTCAGTACTCACTGATACTGCTTCACTTAGCAGTCTCATACAGTTCCATGCGGCTGGATACAGAGTCCTATTATGCCGTTCTGCTGATATCTGCAGGTACGATGCCTGATTCTGTGTTTTTGCCAAAAAAAAAAATCGGTGTTCCCTAGTGGTTTTCTTCCTTAGCCTCAATCTTGCTTTTCTCCTATACTGCTGGAAGTTTTTGGACCTCAATGTGGATTGCGTAGTCTTGTTACACATTAGGTGGTACATTTGCCCAGTTACCAATAGACTTTTTTCTCCACATCTCCAACAAAAGAGAATACTTAGTTAGAATCTAATTTTCTAATATGAACTGCACACATTTCTGAAGTGATTATTGACAGATTATAGGTTCACTATCTCTTGCTATAGCATAGAGCAAGTTGCTGATTATCTCCTCTCGACTATGTGTGTATGTTCCTGTATTGTACCATCCTGCCATTACCATGCCTCGCTGCTCAAATCCATCCCCACCAGTAGGGGCTCTGGTGAAAACACCCAGCACCCCGGCACCCAGGTACTCAGATAAGATCATCTGGACTCGTAATAATCCATCACCAGCTCTGTGCGTCTGACATCTACATAGTTCCCTCATCTGGAAATGCTTTCCACTTTCCATCCATAACATCCTGGACTGAATCCCCTTAATTTATGTTAATTTATGATCGTGGCTGATCCACAGGTGAGCGTATGCCATCAGCCATGACGTTCCTCTGTGTGATTGTTCTTTTACTGTTCATGCTCCAACATAAAGAACACAATGTGACATNGGATTCATATCTAAGAGCAACTCATGTATTTGCAGCTTTCATTCTGAGAGGAACATAGACCAAGGGTCAAATACCCCTGACCATAAATGTCAGGGGTGTGTATGTCAAATACTTTACACCAGCTATAGGTCATATCTTAGTCCAGGAGGCTAACCTTCAACCAGAGGAGTTCACAATAATTATAATCTATTAATTAATTTATAGCCACCCTGTTCTCATACAATATATATGATCTTGTAAGTGTACAGAGGGAAGAGTTATTAAAGAGTTCATCAGATGGCAGAGGAAAGAGTTAATAAAATACATTGTAGGGAAATGAAATGAAAACTCAATCAGTGCAAAGATATGTAAATAAATTGAAAATATTAATATCAATATATAATATATAATATAATATATTATATAATATATAATATAATATTATATATTATATTTATTATATAATATATATATAATATATAATATAATATATTAATATCAATAGTGGGTATGTATCGGCATTCACTGCATTGGAACATTTTACATTGAGGGGGTTAGTCCCCCTACCTCATTGTGTTGCCCCCCACTCCCCTCTCCTCGTGCTGCCTCCCTCCCCTCACGCCACCCTCTCCAGTACAGTTATACTGTAGGATCGGATAAGTGGATTAGACAGCACTCTACCCGATCTTACATGGAGCTGTAGCACCTGTAATAGGCGGATTGCGCTCTGGAGGGGGAGCGGCAAGAGCGCCTCCTTCACATTTGAGGGTGGGCACACTTCTCCCCCTTGTTCTCCCCTATTTTGACGCAAATGATCGACATGATAGGCCGATGCCTATCATTCCGGTATGTAATCGGCATGATGCCGGTATGTATCGGCATGATGCCTATCATGCCGGTATCAAGTGATGCTTGACCTGATTCCATACTAGGCAACTGGTACACCCCTCAATATGGATGAGTACCACTGCTATACAGTTTATCCTTCCAACTCTTATCCCCCCCCAGTAACAATACAATGTTCTCCACTCTCTCAAGATAATTAGCTGTATAGAAGCTGACTATTGAGGTTGGGGACATTACAGGTAAATAACAAGATGTAAACCTGGCAGAAAGTTTCATCTTATTATATTCTACTTGGATACAACTGTTATGAAGTTTTCCTGTGAGCACCACATTAAAGTAATCTCAATATTCTTACCAGGGTCCTCTTGGCAGACAATGATTGAATATGTATATTTATAGATCATGTTCCAATATAAATTGTTTCATGTTGTTTGTTAAGGATACAAACAAAGCAAAATAGTCTGAAATAGTCAAGATTTATGAGATACTACAACTGCATTAAACATAAAATGATTAAAAATGTCAGTGCAGATGAATCACATTTGATTATGAATATGACAAAGAAAGAGTAAAACAGAAGTTGCCTGGAAATTAAAGAGTAGTTTGCAAAAAAGTTCTACCGACAACACGAGATGAGCAGTGTTTTAGTTTATCCTTCTCTGTGCGCTATGCGTTTCATCGAGTAACTGACATCAACTTGTAATGATAGCCATCTGTCCATGATATAACTAATAATGAAAAATAATGGATGTACTCAAAGGAAAATGAAAGTGGGTAGGAGAGTGCTGCCCGCAGATTTGCACTCTATAGGAGATATATAGGATTATACTGCTATACTGTATATCATATAATGGACCAGCCAGGTTGTATTGTAATAGTGCTCTGTCTCTATTCACATAGCCGTTTTATGTTTTTTTATTATAGAAAAAGTCCAAGTTTATGTTATTTGTAAATAGAAAGGAACACTGAGAGGCACATTAGTTAAAAATAGAGTGAATTAAGTTGAGGGCTTTGGTAAGCTTGTCTGAACAGGTGGGTTTGAAGGGAGCACATAAAAGTTTGGACAGTAGGGAATAGTCTTAATGAGTGATGGAGGTTATTCTAGAGAGTGGGTGCAGCCCAGGAGAAGTCCTGTAACAGGAATAAAAGCATTCTTTTAGGTAAGAGGAAAGCAGGGATATATCTTGAGATGAGTAAGGGCATGTGAGTGCAATCTTGACTTTGTAGGTTAGCAAAAATATTAGATTTTATATTTAATTCTGTAACATACAGACAATCATTGTAGAGACTGATAGAGTGTACAGTGCTAGAATAGTGCATGAGGTCTAATAGCCCCAACGGAAGTGGGAAGTGAACTCCCCTATTACTCCAATCTACTGTGCATACTTAGGCAGAGATAGCTACCATAAGGCTACCTTTAATGCCCCATGCGTGTCTGCCTCTATCAACATTCGGATCTGTACTTAACAGTTTTTCTTGTAATCATTTTGACACATATAATCAGTGTAGCTTTAAATACACAACTGGTAAGTCTGGATGGGTCATGTGGCTTTTATCTGCCGTCACTTTCTATGTACGTATCAATCAAAAAATTACATTTTCCTAATCTTTTTCGAATGTTCACACAGACTACCCTGATAAATCTGTTTTTATTCACAAACTACCATGGTAATTCACAAACTACCCTGTTAATTCACAAACTACCCTGGTCCAGAGTAGTTAGTAGTAATTTTAGCGCCGTTCACACTGAGGACACTTCCCGGGTAGTTCAGTTTACCCGGGAAGTTGACTGAATTACCCGGGTAATAGCCCTCTGTGTGAAAGGGGTAATTGTGTGGAAGCTACACATGATGCTAATCTACGGTGATACTGCTGAGCCTTGTTCAGCATTTAATTATATGGCCGTTCTCCATGTGTTCGTTTTCATCTGGTAGACCCCCAGCTCTAAAGCTGGCCATACACTATAAGATAAATTGTTCCAATCTAAGCATTTTTAAAGAGTGGGTAAAACCATGTTGAATTGCAAGGGGGGGGTTAAATGAGTGTCAGTGTTTGCATGCAGGGAGTATACTTTATTGTTGCATGTTGCACACAGATACTGACCAGCGTTACTGTTACACTGTTATTACACTTGTGCTGGAAACATCTAATACTGATTGCAATTAATTCAATTTACCTCCCCTGCAATTCATCATGGTTTTACCCACTCTTGAAAAATGCTTAGATTGGAACAATTTATCTTATAGTGTATGGCCAGCTTAAGCCATGTTCCAATGTATGCATTCCAGCCAATGTGTTCAAGGCAGCGTTAAAGATCTGGAAAGAAAAGAATACTAATACTAACTCTCGCCTGTGTAACTCTCAAGAGGATGAACTCACCATTTTTAAATGTCATTTTATAACATTTACATTTCAAAAATGTTATCAACAATTTCTAAACTTGCAGATGCCCCATTTTCCCGATTCCGGGAACACGCATACAGACCCGATTGAGGAGAACGGATAGTAACACTGGCCAGATCCTGAATGCAGAAAGCATGTTGTTTTCCAAACCCTGGGTTTGGAAACTGGACACAGAGTACACGGACTATTCTGTGAGCAAATAAAAACAAAAACGTAAATTGCGTTCCCTGCACAACTTGCCACTGCCGGCAGCCAGCATAAAATCACATAGACGCCATATGTGCGTTTAAATAGGCCCGACAGCCTCCCGCAGTGACGTTGTTACGTCATGACGTCACAACATCCTGGCGTTAGGTGGGGGCCCGGCCGCCCGGGACTTTGTGAGTCCCGGGCCCGGCCGATCGTGACGGCGGCCCTGGGGTTAGGCTGCAGGGAATGGAGGGTTTGGGTTAGGCTGCGAGGAGGGTTAGGGTAATGGAAAGAGAGGTTTAATGTAAGAATTTGGCACTGAAAAACCAGTGCTGAGGAGTCGCCGGCTTCACTGGCTCTGGCTGGAGTTATATACAGTGGAAGACAATTTTGGATTTTCCCTGATCCATGCACTGCATAGGTCTTCATCTGGTCCTAAATTAGAGTTTAGGAGTAAACTCTAATGAATGTGTTTATGTGCAAGGAAAAGAGTCCATGTTTTCTCTGCATGCAGAGGTGTGTAGATAGCAGGCTGGCTTTTCCAGGTGTACATAGCACCTCTTTTGTAGTCTTATTTTTGGATGAGTATTTTTGGATAACATGCAACATGCATGTCTTTCACTTCTCCTTGTATGCTGTATGTGCCCCCAGGCAGTTGATAAGCACAACATTAATAGGTTTAAACTCTGCCCCTGCTAAATGTAATTGTAAATCCTCCTGGGAGCCAATCGCTGAGTGTATCAAATAAAGTGGACTGATGGAATGACAGCCACATGACGATGTTTAAGCCTGCTTTCCTTATAAAGCTGTTTGAACTGTGACCTTAATATAATAAAACATTTAAGATATATGAAATCCGCCGCATTCAGTAGTTCATGTCAAGTTTAGCCTGGAATAGTCCTACTCTTGGCTCATACTGAGTTTAAATATATTAGATTTGACTTTAATACATAAAGTATAAGGCCAGATATTGACTTTTTATTTGGTTTCCACCAGATCCCAGAGATAAGATTGGTATAGATCTTTAGTGACAAGTTGTACTATTTAGTGATACGAACATACAGGAGCTAATTCAGAGGTGCGTGTTTTAGCTGAAAGATACATCTCTGGATAGGGCGCAGTGAAAAGGGCAACCTGTTACTTGCTTGTCGTAGCCATAATAGTGAATTTTCACTTTTCATTCATAAAAAAAAGCCAGTGTAGTATCGGCATACTACTACACGCGCTCATTGATAGTAAATAATTTGTTTGGGGTTTTTAATGCTTGGTTTTATAGTATTAGAAAACCCATTCAAATAGTTTATTTTCTCAATGGTCATGTGTAGTAACCCGCTACTACACCAACTTTTTTTTTTATCAATGTAAACAAATAAAAGAGAAACATTTAAAAAACACAGCACGCTCTTTGAAAAACTATTAATTATTATTAGTATTATTTATACATTTTTTATACTTTGAAGCCAGGTCCTGCACCTATGACTTGCACCCTTCCAGAAATACTGTAAGCGCATGGCGAAGCGGAGAGCGCATCTCCTGCTACAACCAATATTTAAATGAAAGCAACTGCACCTCTTTCACATAAATATAGCTCACAGCAGCCAGATTTGCAATCTGTCCATTCTGTCCAATCATACCTAGATCGCGTTTCTTCCTATGCATCTATGTGGAAGGGAAAAAGGGAATACCCGAAACGCGTCAAGTGGGGGAAACCGCCGACCAGGACTGGAGACGCAGACACTTACTACATGAATGATCCATCTTCTTGCTATCGGGCCCGACTATCTACATACAGGAGGAGAGCATTTATACATCTCAGCCACCCGGGTATGCACAGGGCAATTAGCCTCCAGCCAGGAGGACGTGCTCATTATCATTCATGTTCATGTTTCCATGTTGTTATTGGGGAAAGGGAGTACGGTGGGAAAACTAGTGTCTATGNCACTGCCCGGTGTTCACCAGAGCCTCTAATGGTGGGGATGGATTTGCAGCGGCTTGGCGATGGCAGGTCGCTGACCCAGTCTAATCCTCCAGGGAGGCACCAAAAGACCGGGCAAGCGACACTGAGCACAAACTCACGAGACACTGGGCACAGACTCACTTATGAGGAGGACAAGGAAAAGAGCCCCCGGAAGGAGCGCAACGACACCCGAGCCTTTGCAGCCAAGGCTAAGATGTGGCAGACGCGATCACAGTACTGGAAGTACGCCGGGGAACCTGGAAGTGGGAGTCCCAATGCGATTGCGGCATCTGGAGGTTCGCGAACGCTTCCTGACACGTGCTTTTATGATTTTTTTTACGTTTTTATGATTAGATAGATCCCAATAAATATTTTATGTTTTGTGAGATTCTCATCCAGTATTGCATTTAAGTATGTTCACTGACCTCTCACACATTTCTTTTTGAGGGACTTATCAGGAATTTTAAAGATGGAAACCTATATTTAACGGTTGGAAAGATTGGATAATGAATTGGATTATGAATAAGGACATCTAAGACTGGCTCATAGAACGGAACTTGTTTGAAGACTAATAAATAACTTTTACTCCCCCAGAGCTTTTTTCTGAACACCTTTTAATATATATGCGAATCATAGGCTGTGGATACAATTTTTGTACATGGAAGTGGAAGCAGGGGAAGGCAACTTATAGTTTTGATTTATTGTAATATATGTATTTATAGAAGTATAGAGGCACTAACTAGGGACTGATCCAAATTATATGTCATGTTACAATACATGGATTAATATCCTGACTATAATGAGGGATCCAGGCTGTGTAAATGTGTTTGTTTTAGATGATATGTGAAATCCCATTTTCAGTGGAGTTTAATACATAGAACAATTTAAACATGCTAAGGATAAATATAAGGATATCTAAAATAAACAAATAGAGAGTGAGAAACTACTAAGGTACTGAGGTAGTAGAGGTAGATAGACTACTGGACTTGATCCAGACCTGTGTGCAAGCTGTGCTCGCATGTAGGTCTCTGAACACACGTGAGGCGCTCCCCTCTCCCTCCCCTAATTCGCTTAGTGTTTAGACCCAACTTCGCTAAATAAACTGTCAGAGAGTGACGGCTTAAAACCGCTCTGAATGCTAAATGCTGTATTTAAGCAGAGAAGACACTTCAACATGACCCATTCCACCAGGTACAGGCGGATATACAGGGAAAAAGCATGCCGCTACTATACACGCCCATTGGTAAAGAATTATGTGAATGGGTTATTTAATACTGGAAAATTCTACATTAAAAAAACTCATTCACATTATTTACTATCGATGGTAGTGCATAGTAGCGGGATGCCGCTACTATGCAGGGGTTTTTAAAAATGAACAAAAAAATTACAATGAGCCGAAAGCGCAGAGGCTTTCCCTTTTCCCTGCATTCTATTCAGAGGTGCGTGTTTCAGCTAAAACACACACAGATCGGCCGGAGTCTGCGGTCATAGAGCGTCCATCAGAAACTCTGAATCGGTTCCTGAATTCCAATCTAGGCCTAATTTTACTAAACGCTATTTTGTTTGAGACTCAGATTACCCTTATATTTATCCCAAGCATGCTTAAACTGTTCTGTAGTATTAGCCTACACCACTTCTGCTGGGAGGCTATTCCACTTATCCACTACCCTTTCAGTGAAATAATTCTTTCCCACTTTTCCCCTGAACTGTTGGGGTGAAGGGTCTCCCTCCAGTCAATCAGTCAGACTTTCAGTGGATGAATACGGCCGGCCGGAGACTCGCAAATAACACCACACACTGAGATGTGATCTCATAAGCAAAGTCTACTTTAATGNTCNNACAGTTCATGTTATATACACTTCAAGTTACATTACATTACATTACANTTGATTACGTTAACACTTTCAAATCACTGGTTCAGCAACTTCTGAACACACTTCGTTGTGGCTTCCTTAACAGTAACATCTGT
>JABWIB010002911.1:29093-43100 GCA_016617825.1 Platyplectrum ornatum | reverse complement strand
AGGAGGTCATTTACATAGTGCAGTAACATCACTTTGGACGTGCACCTATAAAGCTTTAAACAGCATGTTTAGTGCAGGCAAAGGGATATACCCTCCATTAACCAGAACAGGTCATAGGTATCCAAAACAAGAATAGTGTAACATTTACATTGTGGATATTGTTTCTCCAGTAACTGTTTTTATTATCTTCAAAGTCATCCCAAATTTATCGATTCAGCCTCAGATCATATATATCTAGGATCTTTACATATCCTATGCATGATTAGATCCTTAATTGTGCCAATACCGTTACTGACCCCCACAACAGTCAATCTCATCAAGCTGGGGCCCCCTGACAGCCTGGACCCGGGTAAGTAGTACATTCCCTTTTCAGTGGCCCTGAATAGAGGTTGGGTGCTATGAACCAAATGTGTGGACTATACTTTTGTTTATCCGTACAAAGGGCCATGCTGTAAGTTATGCATGCCTAATCTTTTCAATGTAGGTGGGGATAGGTTGATAAGTANAGGGACGGGGCTGTGGTTTAAATATCTTCGTGTGAAACAGAAACAAACACAGGAATCCCTTAAAATACCTCCGATGTACAGCATGATCTAACAAGCGAGGAAACCGTATGTTAGTAAATCTAGCCCCATGTCNCAAGCAACTTTTTCTCTGTTTTACAGTATTGTTTGGCAGGACAGAATGTAACAGGCTCTGGATGGGTAGAGCAATGTAGTTATAATGGGGCTGAACTCCTTGCACTTAAATAAATGTTTCACTGTCTCGTTATGATTTTCTTATAAAATAGTAATTATAACGAATGTAATAATCATTTTGGACTGCAGGGGATGGGTTTAAATATATTTAGATACAGTCTTTGAGAAGTGATGTTCCAGCTCATTGCAGCATATAAATAAACTGTCTGGTATTTATGTGATAAAATACATTGCAGACAGTATTTTCCTGCATGCGCCTCTCACCAATCTCGGATTCAGTCCCATCGCTTTGAACAGTGCATTGGATTTAATGATCTTTAACACACAGATCACCTCTGAGAATGCCATATAGCTCCACACTTAGTCAATCCCACGATCAATGAGCCCCAATGCTTTCCAAAGCGGAGAGATAATTATGTCTCGAGACTCTTGTCTTGCAGTGTGCGCTATTTTCCTGACACGTTGTCAGCTTTTCACACTGTGCACACGATGAGATGGAAACATTTATTTCCTCTGGTAAATTTAAAGTGTTGGTATTGGAGCCTATAATGGAGAACCAGATCCCATAATATGACTCTTTTCCAAATATTTACATATCCACTTTTGTGAGTTGTGCAGAAGCCACACCCTGAGTGCCACAACCTTTTATTCCAACGTGATCCGACGCCGGAATGGCCCATCCCGTCTGCACAATATAAAATCCACAACATACTGACTCTAAAGCCTATTGGACTATAAATGATTTGAGGATTTTCNTAAATGTATCTAAANNATGTTTAAATTGTTCTATTGTGTTACATTCACTGTAACCACTATAGATTGGAAACTGTGCCACTTATCAGCTACTGTTTTAGTGAAGTTATTTGCACATTCTACCACCTTCCAGTTTATATATACATGGGGGGCATTCAATCTTGATGAACAAACCTGACAGACTAGAATAGGTATAGGTCATTTGTGTCACTCCAGATTTTGTGAACATACGAGTCCCATCATGACTTTTGGGTATTGACCAGGCCTAAGCTTTTGGAGCTAGCTGGGAGTTGCAGTGAGACAATCACAGTGTCAAGGTANCCTATGTCTAGTCATGAGAGTACCAACAGCAACGTCTTAGGTTTGGCATGGTTGCTGGCAACTGCCATAGCTCCACCCATGGGTGTGTCTAGGGGGTGCCAGGAAAATATTTGCATAAAAATGGCAGCATTATTGTTTAATTCATGTTTACTTTTTCAGGAAATAAATATTTTCAGTATTATTGTGAAGAATCTGAATAGTAGATCCAGTAGATTTTTTTTTACCCCTTGTAAATTATATACAGGGTCGCCAAGAAGGGAGGGGGTACTACTGCCANGGGGCCCATAATTGATATTGATGTATTTTTTGAACTCTATTGCATTGAAAGCTGCATTGAAAGCTATTGTGGGTAAGAAGAACGAGCAGCCTGTAGCCCGTATTTGAGATTGATCCATTTTTTTTAACTCTTTACTGAGAGCGATCTGCAGTAAGAGCTGCTCTTATGGGTAAGGAGAACAGTGTGAAAACAGGTACATTAATGGTGTGCAGCAGAAAAACATACTTAATAAATATGAAGNGCCCCCAGAAAGTTAGTCAGGGAGAGCTGGTAACTATGCAGTGGATACAGGGCAGAATCAGAATGATTGTCTGTTTATACACACACAGGAGCCAGGGATTGAGGAATATTCTGCATTGTTAATAAAGGTTATTTAAGAATTCTCCAGATAATGCTGGATAAAAATCACGNTTCCTCCTTAGGACTATTCCAAATATTTATTGGTGGAGATAAGAATAAATATTTATAGATGGAAAAAATAAATGGCAAAATAAAGCTCAGCATAAAATAAAGGTTAATNGCACTGACATTTTATTGTAGCCCACGAGCCAATTCTCGAGTAAGATAATGTGTCATTAATGGCAGAAAGCCGTTTACTGCGCAACCTATGACGGTCCTGGCAAGTCATTTCTCCGCTAGATTTACAGTATTGCACTTCCATTGTTCCATATTGGTAGAAAAACTTTCTAATGTTAATGCATCTGTCTGAGGAGCCCGGGAAGATTTCATGCATGCGCGACACATTACTTAGCATTTTGAGAGCTATAAAAACAGTGCAGCTACTGTGCGGCGCGCGCTCGTGTATGCGCTGATACTTCGTTATTTTTATAGGCACTCAAATGTTAGTGGGTTTCTATATCATTTTATAGCTCTCAATCGGCCAACTAAAGTGTTCATGTAACGAAACATGACAGCAAAACATTATACCGGAGACAGGGAAGTCTGATTTGTTGTTGACTCATTTATTCATTGCACACATTGATTCACATAATGACTGTTGCTTAGCAATACGCCTCTTACTTATGGTTAGCACAGCAGGCGTTGTGTAAGCTCACCATTTCAATGCATGTTACTCCAGTCTGACTAGTGTACGGTTAATACCAGGATTACTTACTGGTTTAAGCAGGGGCGGGATGGGACAGCTTCTGACCTGTCTGCCAATGAGCTCTACAGCAGAAATCCTCTATAACCAAACCAAATCAAAACATAAGAATGTCTTGTAGATTCCTGCAGTGTTATGTGTCATCGGTATATACAGCAGAGAGGGAGAAAAACAGAGGGCAGGGAAGACAGCAAAGGTAAGTAAAGTATGTTTAAGATTATTAAAGGGATACCTTGAGGGATAAACAGCTGGAGTCACACAAAAGCTGATTGATTGGAATACTGGAGACATGTCCATGTCCTCAAAGGTTTGGTTTTGGTGGCCCTCAAAAGCTGATTGATTGGAATACTGGAGACATGTCCATGTCCTCAAAGGTTTGGTTTTGGTGGCCCTGCATATAATACTAATGCCTAAGACAAACAGACATTTGCCCAGATCCAGATCTCATTAAGAGTGTGTTCTGTCATTCCCGTTTCTCAGTAAAGAATACTTTCATATTGGTACCAAGGGAGGCAGACAAGGACGCAGTGACAGGGCATGACTTCCTNAATTACCTAGAAGGGTGGANAATAACTTGACCCCTTCCCCTGCTNTAGACTAAGAGCTGACAGCCTACCACCAAACTATAAACTATGTCCTGTCTGCAAACAAGCAAGGTCTGGAGGGAAAACGTGGGACCAAGAGGGATACAATTCCAATAAACACCACCTTTACCATTCCACTCTAACCTGCTTTAGACCTATGAACCCTGAAATGATTGGCGTGATTATAACCCAGATGGTGTCCGTTCTTCATTTCGTTACAGTGCCATTTGCTAAGCTTTTTCTACAGATAAATTGCACCATATGAACTGTAAAGTTGGCCATACACTATACGATTTTTTCAAACAATCAAAAGTTTTTTTTAGTCTGCCCAAACGTAAATTGTTTTTTAGGTAAAAAAAAAATCGTTCAGTGTATGGATACTTGCACTAATCCTGCCATTAAAAGACTTTATAAGCATAAACCAAACATTTGAAGAAAAAAAAATCTTTGGTACTAATTGGTATATTTCTTTTTTACCATACAATTATTGTACAGTGTATGGTGGTTTCCAATTTCTTAAAAAAAAATTTGTTTCATTTTTCATCCAATCTTCATATTGGACGATTTATCTTATAGTGTATGGCCAGCTTTAGAACATTTATATAGCAAATAATTATAAAGTTGTAGTACACAGTTTGCAAATGTTTGAGAACTCACTGANGACTTTCTGATTTGCTGATGTAGAGGCCGAATAAAATGAGACAATTAGTTTTCCAAGGGAGCGAGGCCCAAACACCAGTTTTAACCTAAAGTAGCAAAATGATGAAAACAACCGTGACAAGTTTGGGTGTAACATTTCCAGCCTGCAGCTTGTTATAATCTCAGGATCATAGCTAACTACCCTCGCATTCCTTCCCATAGGACGCTGTGACCTTATAAAGTATACCGTTTCTATGGTAGCAAAGCCACTAACTTCAGTCTGTCCATCCCCTAGTTCAAAATGTTTAACTCACTGGAGTTGCATCAAACTCATGTTACAGAAGCAACAGTGCAACCCCCAGAGCCAAACCCAATGAGCTTATTAGAGCACGTCAAATGGCCATTTAGCTCCAAATAGACATCTGGGCCAAGTCTCAACAACCAGGCTGAACTTTGCAAGTGTGTCCCTGAAAGAGAGTAATGCAAAAACGGTTTTATTGAAATCATTATTTAAGAGAACATAAAACTCAATTGAACGGATATGGTTTCTTGATGGGAACAATTATGTGATTGGCTGAACCTCAGTCCTCTGAAAAGAACCATTGGAGGTTTGTTTTCCATTATGTCTAGGTCCTCTTGATTTTAATTGCTAGGGCGCGCGTATGCTCGCAGCCTCAGATCTCTGCAAAGTACATAGCTGAAGTGAGAAGTTTACGGCGGATGTTGGGCTCGCGAATGTAAAAGGATAAGTTTGCTGTCTCTGTAGTTTGACTTTGTAAAAACATGTTGGAGTGTTCCTTGCCACAGCGCCTGATGAAATAGAATATATAAGTGCTGCATTACAACATCACAGGGATTGTAAGCAGCTGGATACCCTGCATCAACTCTCCAGGGGAAACAAAAAACTTGCAAAAGTCACTTACAAGAATAAATCCCAAATATAACATGAGGCAAAAGAAGAGTGTATTGATTTTTAAATAAGTCGATATGATAGAGGCTGTAAATAAGACAACGTTTATATAGTATTTTAAAGACTTTGGACCAAATCTAGACCTCCATGGCCTATATTTACTAAAGTGTGGGACTGGAAAAATGGAGATGTTGCCCATAGCAATCAATCAAATTTGAGTTTACCTTCAGTTTACATGTGAACATAACACTCCCTTAGCATATAAGCTCTCACGAGTAGGGACCCCCATTTTCCTGTTATGTCCTCCCTCCTGTTTTTATCCAGTGTAATACATTATACCCATCCCAACCTTCTTACTGTAGTTATTATTCTGTACCCTCATGTTATGTATGTATTCCATGTTTTGTTACTGTATGCTATGTCATTGTACCCCCATGTGATCTCATGTCTGTTATTGTTTTGTATACCATTACACTGTACCCCATACTATGTATGTGCTTTCACTATGTACAGTGCTGTGGTTGCTTGTATAAGAAGCTACTGTGTTTAGGTATTCTTCATGTTGCCTGCTCATGCATCATACACAAGAGTGAAACATAGCACTCAGACCCATAGTATGAATGCCATGCTGTACTGGGGGTGGTACCCTGCACATAAAACACCAACAGCACCAGTAAACCCCCCAAATACTGTACATGCAACCAAGCACTGTTTTACATTGATGGGTAAAATACAGTAAGTGTTCCAAGACTGTTACATACTATATCCCATTTTCCAGATGGTTTGATAATTGTAAGTAAAGTTAATATAAATATTATAGACATGTAAGTAAAGAATATTCAGTTTTGTACTGAATACAGTGCTGTATTTTTGGAACAGTAACTTTTCCTAACTTAGCCAATTCATTGTGCCATTACAGTCACAAGTTATTACTGGATTTTAAAATATCTATTATAACTATTAAACTACTATTATTTCTAACTAGCTATTACACTGGATATTAAACTTCTGTGCAGAAAGTAAGAGATTAAACTACTATATTACTGCTGCAAAAGCAAAATATGTTTATGCGTAAAGTAAATTATAACAATAAAATATATTTTGCTTTAATACACTTAAATGATGAAGTTGTAAAATAAAGAGCTTTATAAATTAAATCTTTACTTTTATAGTTACGCTAAGAGTTTAATGCAAAATCAATGGAATAAGTGAAAAACACAGAATAAAATGATGAAATGCAATGTAGTGTAGGGTCGCTAAGCAGACATATTATATGGGGGTCAACACTTGGCAAACTCTAGGCTTAATGGACCAGATCCAGACTTGAAGACAAGACAAGAGTAAAACCATGGTGAAGAGGTAAATCTTATCTGGTGTAAACAATATTAGAGGTACAAAAAGAAACATGTTTGGGAATGTGCCGAACCTGGATACTTATTTTAATGTATTCAATTTTTTAACATAATACTTAAAATAAGTTTTTTATAGTGTATTAATAAAAGTCTTCATAAGACTTTACACAAAAGTCTTCACAAAGTGTTTACAAATGTCTTTGTGGTGTGTTAACAAATGTCTTCACAGACTGTTCACAAGATTATTGTAGGTTAGGGGTGCCTATCGCACAATGCCCTATGAGAAATTTTAGTCGTCCCCATTTTAAGAGAAGTTGGATCAAAAACTTTAGGTAGGGTTCTGGCCTTGGCACTTTGCGTTTGAGGGATGTGGCTTCCCGTGTGTTCGCACAGAAGGTTGGATTTAGCAGGGACCCAAATTCCGATCCTAACTGGTGCTGCATTAACAGAAGTCTGATCCAGTTCGATGTCCCATAACTTCCAGGATCTATAGCCAATGTGGCCGAACCACACGTATTTATAAAATATTCCTGTCCTGAGATCCCAGATAAAGTTTCTTCTGTAACAATGTCAGATCTACAAGTTTCCTTTCTTTTGAGGCTGTCAGCTAATGGCTACTAAGTACGTTCTACTCTACTGTTCCCACTTCACAACCCACACATAGGACAATGTGGACATAGGGGTCTGGTGGAACTGATTCCAGCACTAGAGAAATGCCAATGAGGAGGGAGAAGGCTTCATAATTCTGCTCTCTCTTTCTGTCTCCTTCCCCAAAAGACCCCCCTATAATATGTCCAGTGGCACCTTGAATATCTTTATGGCTCGTCCACTGGTTGAACATTGATTCAACAAATGCCGGCAGAATTTTGAAAGTATCTCTTCCATTTAATAGACCCTGGGCAGTTTGCCAGTAAGGCTGCAAATGTAGAGAAACAAACAAATAGGTATAACCTGTGAGACGGGAAGAAGGTTGAATCAGCATTTAATACATCCACCCACTGAAACTCTGGCCACATTATTCATTAGAATTGTTCATGCACTCACATAACCACTGAACACTTCATTAATATGCATTAAGGAGCGCATCGGCCTTATCTTCACAGAGGAGCGCAATACCAGTAATCTAGCCATTAGACTTAGTGATTGTATTATAAACTAAATCCATTATGCCGCTTTAACTACTCGGTATAATGCTTTTTATACTGAATGTTTCTAAAACCTTTAATAGCACTGCTTAAAACAATCTATTTTCACATTTACATAACTTTTCCTTGATTATGACTAAAATTATAATGTTTTAAAAGTGCCAGATAGTAACAGAGTTATACCCCGTTTACACAAAGGGCTATTTCCCGGGTAGTGTTCTCAGTGAGAATGGCGCTAAACTTACTACTAACTACCCTGGTTCAGTGTGAACGGTGTTGACCAGGGTAGTTTGTGAATTACCAGGGTAGTTTGTGAATTACCAGGGTAGTTTGTGAATTACCAGGGTAGTTTGTGAATTACCAGGGTAATTCAGCACTGTGAACAGGGTTAATTACCAGGGTAATTCAGCACTGTGAACAGGGTTAATTACCAGGGTAATTCAGATCCACAACTAACAAAAAACAGATTTACCAGGGTAGTCTGTGTGAACGGGGTATTAGAGAGTAAGCTGCAATGAATGAGACTTATTTTAATGCTGAGATGCTCAATTCATACAGGTGTTTTATAAACATGAATAATATATAATACATTCGGAGACTGGGGTGGCCGTGCCCCTAGCTTGCTGTCTGCTACAGTATCTTTCAACTTTCCTTGTTTACTAGTACGTCAGGACATTTAACTTTAGGAATGGGGGCTAGTTCACCCCCCCCCCCCCCCCCCCAACTCAAAGCGTCCCCTTCCTCCCCTCTCCTCGCTGCGCTCCTCTTGGGTCACCATCTATTAGCTGGAGTGCCTGTCACTGTGCAAGGTAGGCACTTTGCTCTGTAAGCTGGTAGGCGCTATGGCAATTGTACTTTCCAATTTACTTCGATGATACAAAGAATGAGTGAATCGTTACATTCCAATTCCCCAGTTTCTTGTCAGTAAATCTAAAGGGTCAAATTAATAAGAAGTTTAATTTACCTTGCAGTTAATTGTGCAGAAATAATTGATGTTTATAAACACCCATCTCATTAATCAGCACAGGCAAACTGTTTAGAATTAAGAGAGATGTTGGACAGAAGAACATTGTATATTATTATTAAATTATTATATTAGGTGGAAGGGGCTAAGGGTCAGATTAGGCAAAGGGCACCATTCAGATGAGCCCTGTAGGACCAAATCTGTTTGTGTGAATTATAAGAGATAACCTTGTCTTACATTGATTTGGTCCTACATGGCTCCCGCGAAAGCTCTGCCACAGAGGGTAAAAGAACAGGAAGACAGCAAAGGTAAGAAAAGATTAGAATAGGTTATTAAAAAGAAAAAAAAATGGTAATGTGCAAGGGGCAGAAGTAGAGGCTGTACACATATACAGGGGGCAGAAATGTAGGTTAGTTGTTTATTTTCAATGTATATTTATATGTGCATACTGTTTTTTAACGTACAGCAAAGGCCCCCATAGTTTGGTTGTTCAGAGCCCCCTCACACAATGCAGGGTAATGTATACGCGGCATAAATCAGGGGTCACTTACGACTAATATGCGTGGACTGTGGATGCTCTTATTAAACAGTCTAGAGTTCCTGAAACTCTCCACAGGCTATTTTTGACTCTTTTATTTTACACAAGACAATGGAATAAGTTACAAATGATGCTGAGTACAATTGTAATAAAGCATCTCTAATTTCTGCAATTTAGCACAAATTAAAGCAAATTATACACGTCCGATTTGCCAGAAGGAACCAGAGGAACAGTTAAAAAAAACGATTAAAAGTGTAATCCTTTGGAAATAAAAGGGAGAAGAAATATGAAGACCATCTTCTAATCAGTCCTTTTGTACGCAACAAAGAAAAAAAATATTAAAATTGCAATCAAGTTAAAAGTCCTCAGAGGAGAAAATTACCTTGAAGACCTTAATGCACAATAAGAACTAAATGCAATAACCAAAGAGGCGCCGGCGTGATTTCAATTTACACTGCAAAGAGTTATAAGTCATAAGAAAATCTGTTTTCCATGTGAAGTGATATTACTCAGGTCTCGTTTGTTCCAAGTTATGGATTTATTGTACAGCATAACATTTATTTCTCTTACAGGATATTTCCAGTCACAATATTTATTGATCCGACATTTGTAGATGTATTGTGTGCCCTTTTATGCTGTAATTTGACACAAGATACAGATTTTTTTAAGCTATTTCTAATACAAAATGTGTTCTCCAATTGAACGAATGCTGCATATATACCTTATATACACATTATAGTGGCTGAATGTATCTCAATGTAGTTTATTTCCGTCAATTCTTATGACTTTAATTCTAAAAAAACACTAAGTGACATCTCCATAGTTCCCTTCCCAATTGTGCTCAAAATCTGCACAACTGGATTTGTTAGATTAATCAGTTTATATTTTACAGGGTCACAGGATGTACTATTTTTTTTTTGGGGGGGGGGGGTTGGTTGTTTCAATATGGACTTTCTAAAGCATTTATGGTATTGAGAAGCTGTGGAGATGGTGCACTGTATAAAGTACATATTGGGTATATTAGGTGTCAGGTAATGGCACATATAATATACTGTATATACTCGAGTATAAGCCTAGTAGAGGGCTCTATTTATAAAGTCCTTAACGCGTTCGATATTTAAAACCCCTCAGAGTGGTAAAACCTTAGAGGGAGGAAGGGGCAGGAAATGTGGGGTATGTGTGGTGAGGAGACCGCCAGGATACTGTTCCAGACATCGGGAGGAAGGCAAGTATTTTTAAATATACTGAACGATGCTGCCAGGCTCGCTGCAAGCCAAAGACTGGTACAGCAACATTTAGAATATTTTTTAAATAGAGCCCATAGTTTTATAGTGTCATTTCCAGACCACTAATATACATCACATATATTGCAATATGTGCTATTCCCTTACCCCTTTTACACTTAATATGTAAACTATATAGTACGACATCCCCAGCCCCATAATATTGGGGACTGGAGTCGACACTATATAAAGTACATTTTGGGTATATTAGGATTCTGAAAAAGAAAATACTATATATCTATATCTATCTATCTATCTATCTATCTATCTATCTATCTAGATATAATACAATATACTATAATATATATGAGATAGATTAGTGTCTGGGAATGGCACATAATATAATGTATATAGCGTGTCACTTCTGTATATAGCTCCATACCTCTCAACTGTCCCGATTTTTAGCAGGACAGTCCCTCTTTTGCATGACTGGCCCACTGTCCCATCAGTCTACCAGTTTGTCCTGATAAGGGGACAAACTGTTAGGAAATATAGTTTTTTCATAAAAATTTTATTACAACTGATTAAATTGACCACCATTGCTGTGGCTAAAATGGATGGTGCTTGGCGGAGCCGAGGGGGTGTCTTGTGTGTCCCAATCTTGCCCCACGTGATAATGGGAGGTATGCAGCTCATAATGATTAATATAACCAACATGTAATACAGATACATTGAGGGTGGTGGGGGGGGGGGTGTATCTGGGCAACTGTGTTGGCCATTGATTTGTGGTTCACAACATGGCATCATGCTGTGGCATACATGGGCATGTTGTTGTTCGAAGTACTACAAGCACCAGCATGCTGAAGTGGTTAATGGAAACTTGGGGTTAACAAAAGTACAATCTACCTACACATCTCTCTATCTGTTAATGCTTTGAGCTTATTTTTCACTTCATGGTTGCTAGATTTTCAATGTTCAGAGTTAGCAACCTGCGTGACCCGTTCCACCGGCACTGTGGCTGTTTCAGACATTAGCCGTAATCCTGCACCCCGGTTGGTGCATGGCCTAGGGAGATAAAGCAATGAGGGGCCTGAGTTACAGCCAGAGAACCAGAGCATAGCCCCATATAAAGGAATCCCTGCCGACTCCTGAAATGAAGGCAGTGCTCCCTGAAATACTGCAGATTGTGTTATTAATCCGCTCTGTTATTCACAGCATTATAAAGTAGTGGGTGCAGGGGCCACAACCCAGTTTGGTCCAAATTGACATTATATTCCCCCTGCTCTAATACACAGCACTGTTTAGTACAGGGGATGAAGATGCAGTATTCTCTATTCCCCCAACAGTTTACAGTCTTTCCCGTGTGGAATATCACAGAGGGTAGAAAGGAAAAGTTGGCGAGTATATACCAAGGCGTGTCTTTGTCTCTTTAATAGACTGTTAATCTTAATACCTGTCTCTGTCAGAGTTGCTGTAATTTTGCTTCTCCACCCCAGGATGAACAAAAAGATGACAGCATGAGGGTGTGATGTATGCAAATCACGCCCAAATCTCCGCCCTGTACAGTAAATTCTTCTCTTCATAGGGTTACTAAGGATGGGCAATTCTTGACGTCATGAAGGCTCACCCTTCCTTAGAAACATTCGGGGCAAGCCCATGCACACGAGACCTGTAACCCTCCTGTGATACCAGGGGCAATGCCCCGAAATACAGGAACCTCTAAGGTTATTCCCAGAGAGACAGCAATCTGCTTTATGTCCCTGTCCCCTTTACCATATGGGCCTTCCTTTTACCCTGTACGTGCCCCTCAGATGATTCACTTTCTTCCTTGTATCCCATTCCCCAGGTGTTTGTCTCGTCGCCATGAGACTCACTCTGTGTGCATAACATCGTCAATATAGTAATATAAATATGTTAATCTATATAGGCATGTATTCATACATCTTGATTTCTCTATCTCTGGACTGGATCCAGACTTACGCTCTATTTAACTTTAACTATGAGTGGGTAGAACCATGTTGTATTGCGGGGGAGATGATGTTTCCAGCNCAAGTGTAATAACAGTGTAACAGTAACACTGGTCAGTATCTGTGTGCAACATGAACCAATAAAGTATTCTCCCTGCATGCAAACACTAGCATTCATTTTACCTCCCCTGCAATTCAACATAGTTTTACCCACCGGCTCAATAAATTCAATAGTACATAAGTTCTGGATCTGGTACACTATATATCCAATGTATTATTGTATATCACACCTGATATTGCTTTTACCCTGTGCACTGTCTCCCAGTAGCTTACATGACAATCCATTTTTGTCTATACTAATGTACAAATATCCATCATTATCCGCCACATATTCCCATTACTCAGCGGACATTGCATTTAGATGCAGGGCTCCAGAGAGAAGATTCCAGAATGCTTTTAGGGTGGGAAAACAACAGTTCATATTTCATGTGTATTTTTGTTTTTTCGTTTCCTGTGACACCCACACATAATAACACAACATGAACACTAATGATAAAATATCTTGTTTACAGAACATTTTGTCATGGGAAGAAATGTAGCCTCTCCCTAGATATCCTAGACCTTGAGCTGGGAAAAAGGAATACGATTTTTAGTGAAATATATTTAAATACATTTCATACAAAAAAGTGTCATGAAATAAAGTATTATATCATTCAAATGGGAAAGGAATAAAAAAATAGTACATACTATCAATCAATAACATTTTAGCTCATTAATAAAGAAAACTGCCTAGTAAATTGTCATTTTTGTTTTTTTTAAAAAAAAGATGCATGTAAATAGCTACACCATGATTCCTTCAATATTAAAAAAGCGGAAAACAGAAAAGACAAATAAATGCATAACAATAAAAAAATTCTTATGACAGTAACGCAAAATCCAACTAGAATCGACTAGTTCACAGGAAACATATTACTTTGACAATAGATCCTATAATATTTGCATATATTTGAACATCCTGTACTGGTGCGGGGACATGATATAACCTATACTGGTGCTGGGAATACACAGACAACAGGTTAAAGTGAATAAATACTTAGTGCAGACTGGATTCTATGGGGGATGTAAATTAGTGGTGGAGACGAGAAAGCATGCACCTGCCATTATCACACAGTAACATCCATCAATTCCTCATCTCTCCCTGCTCCTCTATGACACGGGAACATAACCAGCAATGTTTACATCACAGCAGTATATTCCCACTCACTGAAGGTTCCCTATTAACAATGCAAGGAATTAATTAATATAAGTTTTATGAGACGGCGCCATAAATCCTAATCATAAAAGTGCAACCTAACTAGAAATACCATAGATAGACACCATATACTCTTGGCTCGGGTCGGGGAGCAACTGGATTATAGAAGGGAAGGATTAGGGTTAGACTGCAGGGAGGGACTGGTTAATGGAAGGGGAAGGTTAGGGTTAGGCTGCACAGAGGGAATAGATCTAAGAAAGGGAAGGATTAGGGTTAAGCTGC